>JXCR01016497.1:0-12269 GCA_002079205.1 Phalaenopsis hybrid cultivar
TGAAGATTTCGCCGAGATAAATGTGGTGGAAACCCGAGCATCTTCATCCTTACGAGAGGCACTAGGAGAGGAGAGTGTTGTGGAAATATCAAAAAATACTATTCAGCAAAAAGATGAGCAGACGGAGTACATGAAAGCAAAAATGGAAGAAATGATGGCTGCTATTATGACTTTACAAAAGCAGCCACAATCTCAAAAAATAGTGCCTGTTGAGGTAAACCAACCGGATGTGGTACATATCAACGATAATAAAAAGGAATCCACTTCTGTTAATAAATAAGAACAAGGTAAGAAAGATCATGTCTAAAATTTAATACCAAAGAAGGACATTAAAAGTATGATAGAACAGCAGGTGAAAGAAACCTTGATACAGTCTAAAGGCGGTGCATCAATTCTAAGGGGTAGACAATATCCTGAAGAATTTGACACTGTGCAATATGCCAAAGGTTTTGTATCACCTCTGTTTAAAACTATTGATGGAACAGGAAACCCTCGACAGCATGTGGCACATTTTCGGGCCAGTTGTTGCAATGTAGAGGGAAATGATGCCTTACTCTTCCGACAGTTTGTCAGTAGCCTATCAGGAGTGGCATTTGATTGGTATGCAGAATTACCAAATGGTTCCGTTAGAACATTTGTGGAATTAAAAGATCTCTTCATTAAACAATTTGTTGGGGCTTGACACCATATCACTGTTGGTGATTTAGTGATCAAGAAACAAAGAACAGATGAAACTTTAGTGGATTACATTCTGCGTTGGAGGAATCTAAGCATGAAATGCGAACTGTAACTACAAGAACAACACACGATTGAAATCCTATTAAAGAGTATTCATGGACCAATTGCTTTCCTCCTCAAGGGTTTCATGATTAAAACATTTGAAAAACTACTCAGTACAGCCGAGAGTCTTCAAGAGGAAGCTAAACAACTTGGTTTCATTGAGAAATTTAAAAAATAGTGACTCGCAAAAGTCTTCGAGAAAAAGTCCGGGACTGTTGCAACTATTGATAAGGGTAAGAAGCCATTGTAGATAAAAGTTGAACAGCCACAACCAAGCCTTTAGCCTCCTCAGTAGTACCGTACACAATCATCCCAACAGAGGACTTATCCGACAACTAATAGATCAATTCCAACCCTGACAGAGCATTTGAATAGAGTATATCCTTTTAAAAGATGAAGCTATTAGTAAAATATTCCGCAATCTGATCAAGAAACCAGGATTCAACTTGCTAGAACCAAAGAAGCTCGATGAGGTTGATAAGAAGGATCACCCATTATATTGCCCATATCATAGAATGATTGGACATACTCTGGAGAATTGCTTTTATTTCAAGAATTGTTTGCAATCTAGTCTCAGGGATGGGAACATAATGATCCCGAAAGAGTATATGAAAGAACTTGGACAAGGTTCCATCAATACAGTTTCGGTTGATCCCACTATTCTGATCGATCCTTACGCAGTCGAAGATGGGTGGAACACAGTTTGGACAAAGTCTTCAAAGGAAATACTTAATCAAATTCAGAATACTTCAGTACAAGCTGCAATTCAAGATCGATAACCTGTTAAGCCAGTATTATTGATTACAGTAGAAGAAGATTCGAAGAACACTGAAAAACCCATCGAAAAGCTGAAATGTGAAATGAAAGTCGATCGCCCAAGATTAGTTACTACGGATTTAGGAGAGAAATCTCTTAAACCACTGACTTTATATGATTTCTTCTTTGCTCCACCAGGGGCACGTAATACTATGGAATTCAACTTTGGCTACGTTTTAGCTGTTTCTATTAATGAAATAATTGGGGATGACTCACCAAATCTCGCTACTAATCTCAATCCTTCTGATGATTCTCAAATCGTACAGAGTTCTGACACATGTGACGGTGAACCAGAAGAAAATATTGATGATTATGATTATGATTCAGAAGAAGATGCACCCATCTTTAAGTTTCATGGATCGCCGATTGCGATAGAATTGGAGTCTTCAAATTCAGAAGGAATCCTAGAAGAATCAATTACTCCAGCTCATGTAGAGGCAGTTCCAAAATCAAGTCATGATTTAGAAGAAGTGACAAAAATAAATTTGAGAAGCGGAAAAATATTACCTCCGAGAATGGGTCCAAAGGATGCAATGAAACAAACAATTATTCAGGATAATCCAGTCCCACCGATCGATGAAATACCTGTTCGAAATGGAGATGAGGAAACAGGCATTAAGGTGGACTATAATGTACTAGGCCATCTTAGGAAATTACCTGCTAAGTTGAGTATATACGATGCCTTAATTCTATCAAAGGAAATGAGAGAAGCTTTAATAAAAGCTTTGCTAGATCTAGAAATCAATTTAGCTCAACTTGCTAGTACTTCCTCTGATGAGGTTTGTTCATTAAGAGAACAACAAAAATAACGTTCACAAATGATGATTTGCTACTTGGGACCGCTGATCATAATCGTCCGTTGTAAATTTCTGTCAACATCGACAACTTCATGCTCTCCAGAGTATTAGTGGATCCAGGGGCATCCCTTAATATAATGAGTTTACGGACTTTAGCGTTTTTGGACATAGACGTAAGACAATTGACTGCTGATAAGATGATGTTAAGAGGCTTTAGCCAGAAAGGGGAAAGAGCTCTTGGATTAATTACATTACTGATGAGAATTGGAGAATTAATAACAACTACAAAATTCGATATCATTGATTCTGAGACTTCGTTCAATGCTCTCTTGGGCCGACCCTAGATTCATGAGAACAAATTAGTTCCTTCGTCACTACACCAATGCATAAAGTATTGTTTGGAAGGACAAGAGTATTGCATAAAGGGAGATCTACAACCGTTTTTGATTCATGAAATAGGCATTCATGAAGATGCCAATTACTATACTCCTCTGAAAAAGAATGTTACGCCTCAAGACGATATTACAAGAAACGTAAATGGGCTCAGAAGATATAGAAAGAAGGGGTCATCCGATATTGATTCAGCAATCTTTTATTACCCCTTTACAACAAGAGGGTGAGAGTTCCTCTAGAACTCGTATTCGAGGTCGAGGCCGGGTACGAGGTCACGGAAGGAATGATAAAATTGTTGAACAAAGGAGTCCAATCATCAACATTTGTTTGGAAGACAGTTCTGAAGATGAAAAAAATAAGGAAAAGCATAACGACGTTTAACTAGAAGAAACCTCTTTTTGAAATTGATTTAGAAGACAAAGAGAAACGTGATTATGGTTCAATGTACAATCAGATTAATCGCTATGTACAAACTATGGCCCTCACCCCGATTTCTACTCATAAAATTGAGGGTCATATGATTAAAGAGGTACATAGTGCAGGTATAAAAGCAATTAAGTTTCATTGTGGTTCTTCATCCTCTTGTTCTGAAATCAATGTAGAACTAGAAGATAAGCTTTCTTCCGAGTTAATGGAATTACCTAATGATTGGTATTCACCTTGTGTTCAAAATCTTGCTCAGCGTGGTCTGGTACCTAAGCAATGGTCTAAAAATCAATCACAATACTTTGAGAAACTTTGGAATAATGATAATCAAGCCTTTAATTCCAAGCAAGTTCTTGGATTCGGCACAGTAAGGCCTGTTGATGATACGGAATTTTGCTTAGTTGTTATTAGTGGACATGAAAAAGATTGTTTGGAAGTTCTGAATAAGTATGAAGAGTCTACAATTGAGGATGCCCCACCTAAATTTGAAGAAGAGATTAAATCCATAGTAGATTAGTCACAAGAAGTTAACTTGGGTACCGAAAAGGAACCGAGGCCAATTTATATCAGCTCTCTACTTGGTGAAGAGGAATCTATGAATATGATTAAGTTGTTGACAGAGTTCAAAGATTGTTTCTCTTGGAGTTATGAGGAAATGCCCGGATTAGCGCCAGACGTTTTAGTACATAAACTGGGCCTAGATCCTACAGCTATTCCAGTTAAGCAAGCTTCAAGAAGAATGTGTCTTGATATTGAACAACAAGTCATAAACAAAGTAAAGAAGTAATTAGATGCTAAATTCATATAGGAAGAACAGTATCCTTCGTGGTTGGCTAGTATAGTGTCGGTTAAGAAGAAAAAAGGACAAATTCGTATCTATGTGGACTTTAGAGATTTGAATAAAGCATGCCCAAAAGAAGAGTTCCATCTTCCAATCCTAGAATTGATGGTGGATATTGCATCATCTCATGAAATTTTCTCTTTCATGGATGGATTGTCTAGGTTTAATCAAATAAAAATGGCTCCAGAAGATAAAAGATTTACAGCTTTCTGAACGCCAATTGGAGTTTATTGTTATACCATAATGCCTTTTTGATTGAAGAACGCTGGTGCTACATATCAACGAGCGATGACAAGGATCTTTGATGACCTCATTCATAATTAGGTGGAATGTTATGTGGATGATCTAGTCATCAAAAGAAAATAGAAAGAAGATCATTTGTACGATTTGAGAATCGTCTTTGAACGGTTACGACAATTTAACCTTAAAATGAATCCCCTAAAGTGCGCATTCGGTGTGACTTCTGGGAAATTTTTAGGGTTTGTTGTTCATCATCGCACGATTGAGATTTACCCAGGTAAGATTAAAGCCATCTTGGAAATGCCACCCCCTAAAAATTTAAAATAATTACGTTCTTTTCAAGGGAGGCTGACGTATTTAAGACGTTTTATTTCTAACTTGTCAGGTAGGTGTCAACCTTTTTCTGTGTTGACTAAAAAGGATGCAAAGTTTATTTGGGATGATAAATGTCAATGCGCTTTTGAGAGCATTAAGAAATATCTAACGACACCTCCTGTCTTAGCAGCGCCCATTTCGGGCTGACCTTTAATACTTTATACCGCAGCTTTGGATGACTCCCTCGGAGCTCTCTTAGCCCAAGTCAACGATGAAGGAAAAGAGAATGCTCTTTATTACTTAAGTCGTCGTTTAATTCCAGTGGAAATGAGATATCCTCCGATCGAGAAACATTGTTTGGCGTTAATCTTTGCAGTTCAGAAACTCCGTCATTACATGCTTTCTCACAAAGTCAACCTTATCTCAAAGTTTAATCCATTGCAATATTTAATGACCTGACCAACGCTTTTCGGTAGATTAGCAAGATGGGCCATGGTATTATTGCAATTTAATATAACTTTTATTCCACTCTGAGCTACGAAAGGACAGATTCTGGCAGATTTCCTCGCGGCACACCCATAACCGGCTAGTTCCCCTCTTAATGATTATTTGTCAGATGAACAGATAATGGATGTGGAAAATTCCAAGACTCGACGTTGGGAACTATATTTTGATGGGGCTTCTTCAGCACAAAAAGATAAAGAATTACAAACAATAATACCTGGTAAAGCAAGGATTGGATTCATCTTCATTACACCGGAAAGGGGAAGTTAAGGTATTCTTATCATTTGACAGAACTGTGGACGAATAACGAGGTAGAGTACGAAGCATTGATAACTGGGTTAAAATTAGCAATATCAATGGGTATAAATGACATTAATATTTACGGAGATTCACAGTTGATCATTCAACAGGTTGCTGGGCAATATAGAATTTTGAAGCAAAAATTAAAACAACATCATTGTTATTTAATGAGGTTATTAGAACAGATTCCAGACGTGACAATATGCGGAATCTCAAGGGGAGAAAATACTCTCGCCAATGCTTTGGCTAAACATGCCAAGGAATTTGCATGTCCACAAGAAGATTCAATTAAGATCACTGTTCAAGGACTTCAGGTTTTGTCCCAAATTGATGTAGATACTTTGGGCAATTTGGGTAAAGAGGAAACAGAAATGACAACAACCAAAACTCCAGAAGACTGGCGTCAACCTTTCATAGAATATTTACAAACAGGAAAGTTACCAGATGATAAGTCAGTAGCATATCAAATAAAAAAGAGACCCCTATCAGATGCTTTAATAGATAATGTTCTTTACCGAAGATCTTTTTACCAAATGTGGTTGAGATGCTTGAATGCTACAGAAGCTCAAGAAATCATTAAAGAGGTACACTCAGGACTTTGTGGCGCTCAGCAGTCATGTCCAAAGATGAAAATAAAAATTAAAAGACTAGGGTATTACTGGCCCGCAATGATGACCGATTGTATGAAAATTGCCGAAAGTTGTCACCAATGCCAAGTACATGGAGTGGTCTTACATCACCCCTCAAAAGTGTTACACCTGACAATTTCCTCATGGTCATTTGAATGTTGGGGCACAAATGTTGTGGGTCCTATAGACCCTCAATCTTCAAAGGGACATCTTTTCATCCTAGCCGCTACCGATTACTTCTCAAAGTGGGCAGAAGCAATACCGTTGAGAGAATTGAAAGCACAACATGTCTTACAGTTCTTTAAGAACCAAATTGTCTATCATTTCAGAATACCACACAAAATTATCTCAAACAATGGGTCTGCATTCAAAAGCACAAAGATCAATAATTTTGTCAAAAGACAAGGAATTGATTGACGTTATTCTACAATTTATTATCTGAGAGCTAATGGATTGGCCGAGGCTTTTAATAGGACTCTCGTCCAAATTCTAAAAAAGACCTTGGACGAAAACAAAAGGAATTGGCACGAGCAGTTATTAGAATCCTTTTAGGCCAATAAAACTATGTTCAGAACTCCAACCCAGTCCACACCTTACGCTCTTGTGTATGGGTCCGAGGCTATGTTACCTTTAGAAGTTCAACTTCCTTTTCTCAAAGTTGCCATTGCTAACAAAATCACTACTGAAGAAAATGTGAAATTACGACTGGAAGAATTAGAAAGTTTGGAAGGAAAATAATTAGTAGCACAACAAAATTTGGATTTGTATCAAGCCAAGATGATTCAAGCACATGACAAATTGGTCCGCCCCAGAACTTTAAAAGTTGGTGATTTGGTTTGTATCCTTAGAAGACTTATCCTTGCACATTGCAAGATAGGAGGTAAATTTGAACCAACCTAGGAAGGACCGTTCGCGGTTGAAAGGGTTTACTCTGGAGGAGCCTACCAATTGATAAATTGCCAAGGAGAACAACCTATGCTTCCTATTAATGGACGATATCTAAAGAAATACTATGCATCATGATGTTTCGAAAGAGCAAACTTTAGAAATAAAGTCTTATTCTTAGAAGCACCGGTGTTTTAATTCCAATTGGGTCCAAACATTAATTTGTAATAGAAAATATTTAAAACAAAAAAAAACTAACTAATTCTGCAATATATTCTAAATATATAACTTGATATATGATTTCTTTTTTTTATCGTTTTGTTTCTTTCTCCTTTCTCCTTTCATGTTAGTTTGATCTTTAAAAAAATAATAATAATAATAAACTTAATACATGTATATAGATATGTATATATATACACATAAATATAAATTAAGATTTGTACATAAAAGAAAATATTTGTATATATAAATTTTGTAACATACATGTATATAAATTTATATATGTTTATATAAATCATTAAAATATAAAAAAATTTCATATTGTTCTTGCTTAAAAGCCCGGTCTGACATACTAATTGTTTTACTGTTTTAATGCAGGAAAATGTCATGAGGAAGATTGATCTTCACATTCAAGAATGACATTGGTTTTGCCCTTGATAAGGAAAAATTTGAAGGATTGGTGGTTGAATTTGATTTCAACTTCGATCAAATTGAGCTAGATTACGAAAGCTCAGCTTTAACTATGGTGAACAAAGATGAGTTTTGCAAGCAGAAGCCTGTGCTGAAATTCAAAAATAAGAATCAATTCGTTGCTGAGAAGAAAAGTAAATTAGAAAGAATTAACGATGCTCAATCAAGCAATGCTGCAATTAATCAGATGAAGTCAATGATAATGACCTCTAAGGGCGAGCTTGTTGGTGCTACTCCTACCGACGATCAGCCGGAAGGTAATGCAACACTTACTCGTACGCATAAGAGGAATAAAAATCGCCGTATCCACAAGATGCTAGAACAATTGAAAGAATAAGGGGAGGATAATTATACTATTGCTTAGATGTCGATCAAATTAAAAGGGAAAACCCCAGATCGGCCAGTTGAAATGTCACCTGAACCCATGAAAACTAGAGGAGGGGTGACTTTCAAAGAAAGAGAGATTAAGGAAAGAATCACGGAAGTTGAACCTTATATTGCTTAGTTTGTGAGAAAGACACATCATTTGCAGATCATTCCAGAGCATGAATTGGAGAAATATGAAAAGGTGAAAAAACAAAAATTTGAGCATTTTCAAAGGTTTCAGTGCAAGTATATAAATTTACTTGAAGGGTTGGAACTGCACACCAACGTGTTCACCAGCAGTGAACAAGACAACATTGTAGAACGTGTTCTTTTGGAGCAAGAAATTGGACGTGCTGGTCGGCTAAGAAGAAGGACATATTCTGAGCTGAGAAAATGGAAACGAGGTAAAGGAAGGGTTACGATCCAATACGATTGCTGGTACAATTTTACCCATGATAAAGAAGGAAATCCTCCCGGAATAATTTGTCACGATGAGGTCGACTCGTTACCATCATTCATTAAGAGGATAATCAAACGATTGGTGACATGGCATATGCTTCCAGTAGATTGTATCCCAAACAGCTGTATAGTTAATATCTACGAAGCTAGTGACTGCATTTCTCCACACATTGATCATCATGATTTTGCAAGGCCACTTTGTATGGTACTATTTACAAATAAATGCAACATCATGTTTGGAACAGAAATTTAGATTATTGGTGATGGAGAATTTCATGGTTCCGTAGAGATTCCTTTGCCTGTGGGCTCTGTGTTGATATTAAATGGAAACGACGCTGATGTGGCTAAACACTGCATCCCCGGAGTGCCATATCCGAGAGTTTCAAAAACCCTAAGACGGATGGATGAGGATAAAGTACCATTCTGGTTCAGACCCGATCCTGAGATTGAGAACTTACGGCCTTTTAAGTTGTAAGTTGTTTTAAGACAGCACAACTCAATATATCTAGGAGAGATCATTTCCATTTTCTGACGATATGTTGGAAGGTGAGGCTAGTCTTTATACAGTCTACTATTTCAACTCAACTATCGATGACAAGATACAGTTAATTAATACACAAGAATGGATTCAATCATGCGTCTTCAGTATTGGTGAATGAAAAAGTATTTTGATATACGAACTACACAGTAATGATTCCCAAGGATGTTTTGATTACATGAAATCAAACAACATTTTATTCGACATTAAATGATATTCATGATATAACAGTTTGAAGATAATATATTGGAACTTCTTTTTGCAGTTATGAATGCAGATTCGGGCAATTGATTGAGAAAATAAACAAATTTAATTGGCCTTAATTCTGAGAATGGCTAGCGAGCAAAGAACGATATATATATATATATATATATATATATATATATATATATATATATATATATAATAATCATCATGAAAATTCAAAAGAAATTTTTGCTAAACATTTCCCTTTCATCACAAATTGATCGTTTCTATATTCCCTTGGGTTTGATTTCTTCTCTCACAATTTTGCAAAACTTCACATGTTGCGACATTCTTCCTACACACTCTCATTTTGTGGCCACTACCTAAATTTTGATTCACTTTCTTCAAGGTCGGTACCTAAATTCCAAATATCTTCTCAAGGTTGATACCCAAACTTCAACTCTCATTTCGGGGTCAGTACCTAAATCTGATTCCTTTTCTCCGAGATCGGTACCTAAATTTTTATTCTCTTTTTCGAGGTTGAAACCCAAATTTTAACTCTCATTTCGAGGTCAATACCTAAATTCTGATTCCCTCTCTTTGAGATCGGTACCTAAATTTTGACTCTCATTTCGAGGTTGATACCCAAATTTCAACTCTCATTTCGGGGTCGGTACTTAAATTATGATTCCCAATCTCCGAGATTGGTACCTAAATTCTGATTCTCTTTTTGAGGTCGATACCCAAATTTCAACTCTCATTTCTGGGTCAGTACCTAAATTCTGATTCCTTATCTCTGAGATCGGTACCTAAATTTTGATTCTCTTTTCAAGGTTGATACCCAAATTTGAACTCTCATTTTGGGGTCAGTACATAAATTCTGATTCCCTCTCTCCGAGATCGGTACCTAAATTTCAATTCTCTTCTCGAGGTTGATACCTAAATTTCAACTCTCATTTCGAGGCCAGTACCTAAATTATGATTCCCTTTGATCAGCTCTTGAGTTGGATATGAGTCCCCGTACTTTCCATCTCAATTTGATCCTTTCGCTACCCGTTGGGGTTGGATGTGAGTCCCAGTGCTTTCCTCCCCAATGTAGCAAACATATTTCCTTTGTCACCACTTAGGTTGGATGTGAGTCCCAGTGCTTTCCTTCCTAGCGTGACATATATTCTTCTATCGTCTCTTAACTCAGATGTAATTTCCCCAGCGGTATTCTGAGTTGTTGTAGTTCCTCTGTTTCGCTTAGGTTAGGTATGGAGTTTTACTTCTAACCCCGTAATAAATCCTAAGGCAACAGACGATATTTTTGTTCAGCTAGTTTCAGCTCGGATGTAACTTCCCCAACGGTATTCCGAGTTGATATAGTTTTTTTTTGTTTTACTTATTTTCTCTACATTCTTCGGGATCATGGTCATATTTTTTATTTCTTTCTCCACACATTCTTTAATATCATAGCTAAATTTTCAGTCGTTCTTCTGCGCATACTTTGAAAATCGACATTTAAAATCATTCAAAAATTCAAATCCTGCAATAGTTTGAAAATTAATTTACTCATCCACAGCGAAAAATCGTATCCTACCTTACTTCGAACTTGATATTCGATTTATCCCACGTATGGTTATTTGGACATTCTTGAGGAATCGGGTTGATCATTTCGGTCAACGCCAATAGGTGCGGCGTGTTTGTGCAGCACACCACACCTATTGGGGGTCCATTTGTTGAGCTCATTTTTTAGGTCTTATTTTGCCTTCTCTAGATACCATAGGATCTAGCCTTAAGATCTCTGTTTTGACTCTCTTAGAGGACTAGACTGGGACTCACCCCCTTTAGAAATTCAAGCCAATTCTTCACTCTTTGTTGTTTCATAGGGACGATTTTGGATCCTCAATATTCGGTTGAGTTGATCAAAAAGCCGATATATTGAAGCTCAAATTGAGCTTCTATAGAAATTTGAAAGACATGGGTGGACTCCGTGGCACGTGCGATGTTTGACTTGCCACTATGAGTTATATGTTTGACTTTGGTCGTCACTTATGTGAGGACCGGTCAAAAATATACTAGTTAAATGGCTCTGATTGGGTTAGAATAATTTCATTTATCGCGCCACGCGTGAATTGAAGTTAATTTGACGCGATCGACGACGAATCTATCCGGATGATTACAGATGATAAAACGGATTGCGCTATTGCATCCAGGGTGTCAATTTTAGCTAGGGAAGACACCCATTTTGTTAGGGCACTGCGCACAAATGAATTTAGTATAATTTGATATTTTCTTTCAAAAAAAAAATAAAAAAAATCTTCTTTTTCAAAAAAATGTTTTGTTATCCTAAATCTACACTCTCCCTCACGCCTCTGTTATTTGCCTTAGCCGGACCATGGAGTCCCCTTGCCAGTTTGTCGGTCATCCCTTCCCTTTCCAAGCCGTCGTCGCTGGTAGCCCATTCTAACGGATTTTCCAGCCTAAACGAGTCTGGTAACTTGCTCGTTCTTGAATTTGAACGTTCTCTTTACCCTTTGAGGTGTTTCTTGTGACCTCCCTTTTTTTCACCGACGTCAGCCCTAGCCCTCTTGATGGCTATAAATATCCCAGAGGAGGGGAAGAAGAGGGGCGATTTTTTTTTCTTGTTCCGAGATTTTTGAGAAACACAATGCGTTTTTATTTGGAAATTTTGGGAAGAGATATAGCGTGGCAATTATTTTCTTTGGAAGCATTCTTGCGATTTCTTCTAAACCTTTTCCTTTTTTGAGCTAGCAAGAAATTCAGGTTAGAGATTATTAGTTTGAGATATGGATGGTTTTAAATCTACTTTTAATGGCTTGATGTTGCGATTCCATTATTTCTATTGCCTCATTCGAATATACTTTGGAGAAGCTTTATAGCTTGATGAAAATGTTTAGAGCCATTTATTCTTATGCTACTCTAATTCAAATATTTTTAATGACTATGTTCTTTTTTTTTAAATAAAATTTGAGTGTTGATTCTCCCTGATTTTTTGTTATCTTCATTCAAAACATGTAGCAGTCTATATTTCAGTTATTGAGAATTTATTTGGAGCTGGATTCTTGCTCTTCTTGCTGCCTTATTCGAATGCATATATT
>JXCR01016500.1:0-11542 GCA_002079205.1 Phalaenopsis hybrid cultivar
ATCCACCTAAGCATTCTCATCTCAGCAACATTTAACTAAGTTTTATGCTTCTCTTTTATAGGCCAACATTCGGTGTCATAAAACATTGCAAGCCTCACCGCCATCTTATAAAATTTTCCTTTAAGTTTAAGTGATAATTTTTTATCACACAATAGGCATGCTGCATTCCTCTACTTCAACCATATAACTTCAATTCTACTAATAACATTCTCATTTATATCACCATCACTTTGAACAAAAGACCCAAGTTATCTAAAATGTTCACTCATTTTAATAATTTGATCACCTATTTTTATAACTCTATCACTGGATCTACTACTACTAAAATTATACTCCATATATTCAGTTTTAGATTTACTCAAACAAAGGCCTATAGACTCCAAAGTTGACCTTCATATTCAAGTTTTTCTTGAACTATATCCCTAATCTTGTCCACAAGAAAGATATCATTAGTGAAAAGCATATACTAGGATACATCCTCCTATAAATGTCTACTAAAAGAATACATAACTAAAGCAAAAAGATATAGGGCTAAAGCCGATCCATGATGTATTAAAACTAAAATAGGAAAATATTGGAATATCATCAGATCCTACTGATTTTCCACACTTAAATTTCTTTAAAGCCACCTCAATTTTTTTTTTACTAATACGACGTAAAATTAAAAAAATTTATTATTATTAATGAAATTATGATCACTAAAATAGATAATATTTTAAAAATCCTCATTAAAAAGTATATCAAAATATCTCATCCACCTATATTGAATTTCATCATCAAATAAAAATAGTTTTTTTTATTATTATTATTATTAAATTTTACTTGAATTAAATCTTTACTTTCCTTATCTCTAATTTGTTACTTTATACATATATCCATGGGCGGACCCACGTAGGATTCAGAGAGAGGCAGTTGCGCCCCCTCAAATTCAGATTCTGTACTTATATGAAAAGGCAGATCTTTTGCCCCTCCTGAAATATCAACTTGCTCTCTGTTGCACTAGCCCCTTCCACATTAGATGTAAGGGGGCAATTGCCGCCTCAAAAAAGAGGACGATTCAGCCCCTGCATATATCTTTCAATCTCTTTAGTATCTAATCCATTATAAAAATCACTAAAATCAGAATTCTTCGTATCACAAATTGTTGTCTTAGACTACATACGGACTACCTTATAGTTTTCCCAAATATCTAAGCTTTTATATTTAAACCAATTTTTACAACAAAAATTATTACATTTTATAATTTCTTGCAAATTATTATTCCACCATCAACTAATTTATTTATAAAATTTTTTCCTGTTTTACTCTCCAAGTACACATTTTGTCATTTGTTTAATAATGTTTGTTACTTTATCCGACATAGCATTAGTTTCCTCAAAAACATTATAAATCTTAAGCTATTGAAATTTACTATTAAAAAGAAATTAATTGTCTATTAAATGCCCCCGTCTAATTCTATGACAATGTTTCGTTATATTTTTTTGTCTCACAACCCTTCATCTTAAAATTTAAAATTAATAATCAATGTTAAGTACTTCAATTTTCACTTAAAATGACCTTACAATCTTTACAATCTCGACAATCTCTTTTTCTCATAAAAAAATAATTAATTTATGTTTTATTAGATCCATTCTTATAAGTGATGTATTAGCAATAACAAAATCATAAACTAAAGTAAAATCTAACATGACTCTACTTTCTTCATTAACCACTTCAAAATTGAAGCCGCCATGAATATTTCTAAAATCTTCTATCACTCTATTAAAATGTCAATTTAAATCTCCTCCAATAAAAATTCATTTTTCAAGAGGCATCATTCGTATTAATTTTTTTAAGTCATTCCAAACTTTTTCTTTTAAACATATAACTAAACCTGTTTGAAGAGCATAAACACTTATAAAATTAAAAATCTTAGTATCAACAATAATGTTTAGAGTTATAATTATTTCATCAATTTTATTAATTTTTACAACATTATTTTTCAAAATTTTCAAATTCTTATTTATAATTACACCAACATCAATTCTCATAAGACTTCTACCAAAAAATCGATGTTTAAAATCTAAGTCATCAATCTCAATTGCATCAAATCCTAACCATTTAGTTGTCTAAATGCATAAGATATTTATCTTCGTATGAATCATAATATCTATTAATTTCATTAATTTACCTATGAGAGTACATACATTCCAAAATCATATCAAAATATTAGTTTCATACACTATGAAGTCGTGTTTCAGTAAACCGGGGAGATGAAATGAGGAAATCGAAGGAGAGGAAGCGAGGAGTCAGGCAGTCAAAGGAGGGAGAGTAATTGAACAGTCAGGAAGATGAAGAGCGGTAGATAAAGAGAGAAGCGTTGGGAAGCCAAAAGAGTGAAATTTTGCCCTATAAATTGTCGAACGACTTACCTATTGAGACGAGCAGTTTGCCTGTGGTGAAGGAAGACGACGGGAATGAGCTTTCGTGCGTGTAGAGGAGACTAGGCATGCGTGAGGAGGAGAAGAGCAATAGTTGCGGCATCGATGTCGAGCAGAGAAGAAAGAGGCGTTGTCGGCACCAGCGCCGACTTCGTGCGACTATTTGAAGTTAAGAATTGAGCCTCGTGCGAAAAAGGAGAAGAGGTTGCACGACCATTGTGAGCAAAGGGAGGAAGAATCAAACTGAGGCATTAAAACCGAGCCAAGCTGTAACTGGAGAAAAAAATTTGCGTGTGATAGACGTACGCAGCGCTGCGTGAGATATTGGGGTATAGCGAGGGTACAATGGGGTTACATCCACGGTATAAGCCCTTATAACCTCCATGTAACTTACGTGTAACCTTTTAATATATGATAAAAGAAGCGCAAAACTTATTTTAGGGTACAGATAGGTTACAGGAAGTTACAGGGAGGTTACAAGAGGTTATACCGCGGATGTAACCCCCTTGTACCCTGGGTATAACCCCAATATCGCACGCAAATTTTTTCCGTAACTGGAGGGATCTTAGTGATCGAATGAGAAAAAAGAAGCCCTCGTGCGAGGAAGGCAGAAGGTTTGCGAGCATGGTTTAGCTCGACCAAGTTTATAAAAAGGTAAAATCTAATAATTTATTTAGTTGAATATATATATATATTGTAATATTAATAGAAAGTTTTATTATTTAGGATTTTTTGTTAGAATTTCATATTTGGAGTGGAATTAAAGGAGGTGAAGCGTGCAAGCTAAAAGAGGAAGACTGAGTGCGCAAACTTGGGTAAGGAAAAGTTTAGGCTTATATTATAATTTAATTAATGAATTTAAATAGTATTTCCTAAAGTAAATAAATAAATAAATTGCTAATTAAAATGATAACTAATTAAAATTTTGCAATTTAAATAATCATGTTTAAGCATTCAATTTTAAAGGAGTCGATGTCAAGGCAAATCAAATAACAAATTAATCGACACCAAGGTGAGTACTCATACTTTTAATCTATGATAATATTTAGTCTCTTCTCCACTATTATGCATTAATGGATAATACTATTTATACAAGCTTAATTTTGATGTATGTTTTTTTTGCTTTATTGGTCACACTGATATGAATATATATAGCTACTTACTATTATGCATTAGTGTATGTTATATATAGTATATTGATTTGAATATGATAAACACATTAATAATATGTTTACATTGATTGTTTGTATGTACATGATTGACTATAATGGAGCCACACATTTATGATAGTAGCGAAGAAACACTAATGTGTCTGTGCAAGTAAAAGGAAAAAAATATTGATATTGAAATACATTAAATTGCACAATTTTTAGACGGTCTCTAGTGATTGTTGTACAAATATATAATGATATTTATATATTATTGATATGATAAGATTATTTGAATAACATAAATTATTTATTAAAAACTAACTGACATGCATATTGCTTTTCTTTTTCCTTTTTCACTGTAGTTTATGAGATAAGTATTCACTAGTTTTATTTAAGTTTATTGTTATTTTGAATTAACATTTCAAGTTTAATTAAGTGATTAAAAAATGAGCGATAGAATGAAAAATGTTTATAAAGACGCGGACAACCAATACAACAATCATACTAAGTGGGGTCAGCTACATGAATCTTTTTTGTCCAATGCGTCCTATTGAGTGTCATATTTTCATTTAATTTTAATAGATTAAGATCATGTTTAATACAATAATGGCAACTCTTTTCAGGTCTACCTCAATCTTTCTTAACACAAGACGAATCTAAAACATCTACTCCCCTAATCAGATCATCAAATGGTCGACGTTTAATGTGATCAAATCATTTAAGATGACTCTATCTAATCTTATCAGCCATTAAAGCTGCTAACTCTATCACGGATATATTCATTTTGCACTTTATCTCTAAGTGTCAAGCTGCTCATCCACCTAAGCATTCTCATCTCAGCAACAATTAACTTTATTTTATGCTTCTCTTTTAAAGGACAATATTTTGCGCAATAGAGCATTGCAGGTCTCACCACCATCTTATAAAATGTTTCTTTCAATCTCAGCGAACCTTTTCAATCACATAATAGTCCTAAAGCATTCCTCCACTTCAACCAATCAATTTGAATTCTATTAATATCGCCATCTATATCACCAACACTTTAAATAATAGACCCAAGATACATTTCACACCTTTTATTGATTTGATCACCCATAATTACAACTCTACCACTAGAGCTACTACTAAAATTACATTTCATTTATTCAATTTTAATTCTACTCAAGTGAAGGCCTTTAGACTCAAATGTAAACCTCCATAATTCAAGTTTTTCCTAAACTTTTTTCTCAAATCTTATCCCTAAGAAGGATATTATCAGCGAAAAGCATACACCAAGGTACATCCTCCTATAAATGTCCAGTAAGAGCATCCATGACTAAAGCAAAGAGATATGGACTTAGTCTATCTTTGATACAATCCAACTCAAATAGAAAATTACTTGGTCAATCCTCCTCCTGATCAAAAACATATAACAACTCTAGTATACAGATCTTTAATGACTTGAACATAAGTCATATCAACACATTTCTTCTCTAGAACTCTACATTCTTAGAAACATATCGTAAGCTTTGTCTAAATAAAAAAAATCACATATTGATCCTCCTTATTCTCTCTATACTTCTCTATCAAATATCTCAATAAATTAATAGATTGATAAATATATTATTTTAATTTAATTTGATTAGTGATTTTTTATTTGTTAATAGTTTGTTACAGAAAATAAATATGAAAAAATTTAATTCACACTGTCTGACCGTCTGTACCTGTCTTGGTTAATTTCAAGTCCCATGGCAGATCGTAACATGAACCAACTTTTCTGTCCGCATCCAACTATAATGTGGGAACTCTTGCTTATTTAGCACTACACTCGGGCGTAGTGACCTTTTACACACTTTTCACTATAGCATGATCATAAATATTTCATTACAGTTAAGAGCATGAACAAAAATTCAATCATAACTTTCAAAAATAACCTCAATTGCATGAAAATGAATTGAAGCATGACATCATATATTTGAGGGTGAATAAATTATAAAATTATCACAGGAGCATCATCTAAAACTCGTATACAAATATGATATGTTATTATCAATAACTATTTAAATATTTATCACATCAACAAAGTGACAAATAATAAAACAATTAAAGCGATGGTGAAAGCATCCCATGCATAGAAGCGTCTCACAATAAGAAGGCGGTTCAAATTTTCAATAAGCATGTGGAAGCATTCATATACATCATTTATTTTCTCATTCAAATTTAAGAATTTTGATCAAGCTTTTCATTACACCTCGGCCAACCCCTTCAGCACGATAACAATAATCTACTTCAATGAATCGTAGTTAATTGAGCCATATAAGAAGAAATAACATAAAATTTAATGTCAAGCTTTGCAACCAAGCATAAACAAGAGTTCTCGTATAATTGGGAGGGTAATTAATTAGTTATAAGAGCTTGAGCAAATGGAAATCAAGCCAAGAATATGAAGTCTGCAAATAATGGATAGAAATATTAGGCAGTTCTTTATTTGTTACATAATCAAGCTCCAAGAAAAATCATCCAAAACTAATCTCTCATACAAACTGCAAGTTTTACAGAACCAATAAAAGCAAATGCCAACCCCAACCCCGCACTGCACTTCGACTACTGCCACATAGACACAAATGCAAACATCCGCATATAATAAAGCATGAAAAATAAAAAAATTCTACGAAATAAAGCTAAAGATTATGGCATTTTGTAATTCTGTTGAAACTGAACAGCAAAAAGGTGCACCTTTTCAAAATTATGGGACTATTGCGGAATAACATTTCTGATCAGCATGTAAGCAACCCAAGATTCCCTTCAATCTCTACCCTCAATAAGCAACCAATGAAACCCAAATTACAAAAATGACGTTATGCCTGACATTACTAACATCATATTGACCAAATGAATGAGTCCGGTAGTTGAGAATAACGCTCATAATTAAAATTAGATGATGCTAACCTTGATTGCAATTTCTTGATTATTACTCAAAGTTCCGCGGTGTACTTGAGCAATTGATGCAGCAGCAATTGGATTTTCATCAAATGAACAAAATCTGAAAGGTTAACAAATAATTAAAAGGTGATGTAAATCTCAAAAAGGAAATGCTCCAAAGCTTTTCACATTATGTGGGTTTCTATCCAACAAAGAAAAGAAACATTATAGACCATCTCACAAACATAAGAAAATACTATGCAGAAATTTGGTTTAAATAAAAAAGAAAAAGTATTATATGCCGCCGAACATAGCTCGACGTGCGGACACCAATAAAATGTCGCCACCTGTGCTACATCGCAGAGGTTATTTCAGGGAGTGGAACCGCGGAGGTTATTTATGAGTTATTGAAGAATAACTCATATATCTCACTTCAATAACCAAGAAATAATCTAAAAATAACATCTGCGGTTCCACTTCAATGACCCCGAAATAACACCTCGGAGGTTATTTATGGGTTATTGAAGAGAAACCATATATTACAGATTCAATAACCCTGAAATAACCCAGAAAAAAAACTTCGCGGTATTATTTCAGGGTTATTGAAGAAAACACCACTGCGGAGGTTATTTTTGGATTATTTTTGGGTTATTGAGTCTGTGGTTCCACTTTAATATTTTTTAGGTGGGCCCGATATAGCACACATGGCTATATATTGCTGGGAGTCCGCACGTAGAGCTACGTTCAAAGTCTAGACTAAAAATTTTTCTATATAAGAAAGAGTCATACATTAAATGTTAAAAAAAAGGAGTAGCAAGCAAGGAACAAAATACAGTGTATAAATAGAAAACTGTTCTGGCAGCATAGTTGTGCCTTATCATGCGTGATTTAGTTGTCATTGCCTGCCCAGAGTAGCAGGTCCCTTTTTGCTCTATCCCACCATTCTTTGGTGTACTAGCAGCAGAATTTTCATTCATGAAAGGGGGTTTTACCCAGTACGCCGTGTTGAGTGATTTAGTAGTAAATGCCCTCTCAGAGGTGGCAAAAATGTACAAGACACTCTTGGGAAAGATCGGGGATTCCATTTTGAAGGACAAGTCACTTATCTATTTGGCGGGTAGTTGCTAAAAGGGTTAAAACTTTGTTTAAAAACTTATCCCCATTATCTCTTAGGGCTTTCCTAACTGTTCTATCAACTTTATAAACGGTTCAGTTGGACCAATTCTCTCATATTGTAAATCTGAATACTATGTTTAGGCTAAATGGAGCTGGTTTCCGGGTACAATCTCACCTATACTCTACTCGGCCTCTACTTCGTGTTCAAGGTGTTGAGAACATATATGGGTGGTCTTAACTGAACCGCCACATCGGTTTCAACTACCTTAAGAGTGGTGGATTAGCAGGCGTAAACCCATCAATCCATACATAATGAAACTTCTAGTTGAGTTCCTTCAAAAGAAGCAGAAAGAGATTAAGTTGTTGATCCGGTGTTCGATGGAGAACGAGAAATCCTAGAGCGTACTTTATCCTTAATTGGGTAAAATTGTGGCTTTGTTAGGTTTATTGGTCTAACGCCATGAACATGGTGCCTGCGCAGAAGTCGTCGGCTTCTTCGAACACATAAAGCGTCAGCATTAGCATCAGCTTCAACAGCTTCAGCCTTTGCTTTGACCGCAAAAGGCGTCAACTTCGACCGCAAAAGGCTTTAGCTTTGGCGTGTGCTTCAACCCCATGAGTGTCTGCTTCTATGAACGCAAGCAAATGCTTCGACAAGCATGCCAAACCCGCTGCATTAAGGTGAGCAGCTCATGCAAGCAGAAGGTAACTTTTGATTTTTTTCAAGGAAAACTAATATACATGCCACTCAATTCCTATGTATTTACATATCTAAAACCTAAAATCAAATATAGATAAGTATTAAAATTTATAATTAAAACCCCTATGCGCTTTGAACCAAAAATAAAACCTTGCGCATCACATTACACTTTGTATTTTGATAGCATTGATAGTTTTAGGCTCCAAGGAAAAACATGGTTCAAGCACAAAGCAAAAACAAATCCGAAGGATTAAAATCTCTTCACGTTGTGAAAAGCGAGTGTTTGAAACAATTTTTAGCTTTCTAACCAGCTATTAGCCCTCTTGGATCCTTGTTCATTACCATGACCAACTATGCATTTTCACTACACACACAAATGAATTGAAATTTAAGAAGACAAAAGAAAAAAGTGACAAAATAGTCACCTGACTATTTACATGGAGTCATTTTAGTCTTAGAGTCTATAAAGATGCAAAATTAGTCCCTACTCCTAGACTCCTTCAATATGAGCCGAAATAATCCCTAAAGAGCACTATTTTAGCCCATATTAAAAAGGTTTGGGAGACTAAATTGACAATTTTATAGACTCTGAGACTAAAATGACCCCCAACAAAGAGTCAGAGAACAGTTTTGACACTTTTCTCCAAAAAATATATAGAAATTTAGTTATAAATTCTACCTTACTCTTTCTTGACATTAGTTCCTACAAAATGACATTGACATGCCTTCATATTGGGGCCTAACAACACGCTGAAACTACACTTAAATCCAAGTGCAAGGACCCTTTCATTATCTATGGAGTCGTCTTGCCTACTGTGTGTTCCGCATATAGTAGCAACAATTTGAGGTTTCATATTGTAGAAATGTATCATTGTAAGATTAATAGAGGATAGTGGGGGAATGATAATGAACCCAACCAAGATCACATTGGTCCATCTACCTGGATTGTCATGGACCCTGATCTACTTAATAAAAAAATATAGTAGACATAACCTGATCGAAGGACCTTTACTGGCAATTATGGCTAGCTTCGTCCAAGGAAACGTTGCTTCATCCAAGGAGACCTTGTAGACCTAGGATGGATGTTTATATAAGAGAACTAATTCAAGTTAATCTTAGCTAACAAGGCTTCATGCCCTATCAAATACACCCTATAATTCACATCTCAATAAGCAAAAACTATTGAAAAACATATGAGCTACAATTGTTACCATAAGAAAATAGAGAATGCCTAGCCAAACCACCCTCCATAACCCCTACAATATGTCAATATCAAGAGTCAAACTAGCATACATTTGATAGTAGCATCACATATCGTCAGCGCTCTTCTTAAACTCACAATGAGCCAATTTACTAACATCTCGTCGAACTATTACTACTAAATATCAGCTAATGAGATATTAGAGCAAAAAATGCCGAGAGATCTTAAAAGTCTAATAAAAAACTCTACATGTCGACATAACACCTCAGTAGACCTGAGATCAATCTTATCCAAGCCAATGTAAGCTAGAAGGTCCAATGCGGTGTTGGTATACGACAAAAAACTGTTCCAAAACTCAAAAACCTCCAAAGTCTAAAGATATCGTCTTGTAGAAACATCATAATGCTATCCTATATCTCTAGGTTGTGCGGGCTGACAACTGAAAAATGTCTACAATAAGATAAATGAAATAAGTAATTATAATAAATGTATATTATAGAAATAAGTAACTGACTATTGGAAAACTTCACATATAATTGTATAAAATGTTTAGATAATCATAAATTCAGAGAACTTCATTGTGAAAATTAAATTTCAACCTTTCAAGAATTTATGTTTGATTAGACTTGTTGGATAAATATACTTTGAAAAATAACAAATATGATATGCTTATAAATTTAAGAATATTTAATAATAATGATGCTTTTAATTCCTATTTGATAATCTTAATTATTGGAATGAAAAATTAAACATAAAAATTTTTGTATAGCAAAGTTAACATGTACATTATTTCTTTTTCATCAAATTATTGTAGATTGGAACTATGATATATCCGTTGAATTTTACATATATAACTCACCTAGTGAGTCAATAAATATGTTTCCGATAAAGTCCCCTGTGAATATGTTAGATATATGTATATTTATGATATATGTATGTTGTAGTTGTCAATATTTTTCTCTTTAAGTTGTCAATATTTTAATTGAAATGTCTAGGTTGAGTCATAAAAGAGTGATATCACCTCAAATATTAGGTTAAAAACTACCGAATTAATATAAATGAACCATTAGAACTATTATAATTTTGATAAATTTATAAGTCATGTAGACTAGGACACTTTGTTAAGATGACCTGAACTCTTATATATTTATATGTATAACATAATTAATTAAAAGATCTTCCACATCCCACGCCAATCTATTTTTATAGAAAAGCTACAAATAATAAATACAACTGGAGTTGGTTGAATGGAATGCAGGTTGTGGGGGGACAAAAAGGAAATATAGACTGGCAATCTAGTGGGGTCAGGTTGTTACTGATACCCTTATTTATAAGATAGCAACAATAGTTCAGCTGATTTCAGATTATTCGTCCAAATTTAATGGAAGTAGTAAATCATCCCTTATATGAGTTGAAGAGCCTATTGAAACAGAGAATTGATTGATACAAGTTGAGAAGAATATTGATGGCGCAGTTTATCCTAAGGAGAGAGAAGTGTCATTAACCACATTTGAATTCAATGGTGAAGCGGAGAGATAATGATGAGATCAGCAGCAAGTTAAATTTGGGGATCAACCAAACTCTTTGATCAAATTGGGCAATTTGTGAAGACATTCTTGTCAACTCATAATGGCTAAATTTTAACATTCTAATTCATAGCCTCCTTGATTGTTACACATGCAAAAGTAATCAGTTTGATCTAGACAAGTTCTGATGTGACACAATATCCATCTGAGCTAACCACCATCTCTGTTTATTCATAAACAAGGAATTTTCGAGGCACTGTTGGTTGCTTGAATCGAGAATAACAAACAAAATAAGTAATATGCTGTCTCTCTGAAATAGCAGGCAACAAATCCAACCAAGCAATCAGTAATTTAGAAATTAAAATGAAGGTCCCCTAGGAGGTATAATAAGAAGTGGAATAATGTGCTCATATCTTCTGTCAAGAAGGTGCATCCATAATGATTCCATACTCCACCAAGTTTTCATGGAAAAAACAGATAAGGAAAAGGTAGAGGCTTACAATTTTGAACAATCTTCACCTAAACTT
>JXCR01016501.1:0-49851 GCA_002079205.1 Phalaenopsis hybrid cultivar
ATAAATTTGTAGTGTAAAGACATTTTAAACATTGTTGCAAAAGAAATTCTTACTCCAGAGCATATTGAATTAGAAAAGCCACCTATTCTGGATCAAAGATAGGAAATGGTGCGAGAAAATGAGGAGCTGCATGAGCTTAGCACTCTTGTGACCTAAATCTGAAGGCCACTGAACTTGCAAGCCTGCTTACCTCTTTCACTTTGTTATTTGTTGCTCACTGGTGCAAGAGAGCTCAAGCAGTACAATGAAGCCGTATAAAGGCTTGTCTGGTGGGAGTTTTCTATAGAAGTATAGATATAGTCCCTTCGAATATGAAGGAATTACAAAATAAATGTATATGCTAAATAAATGTAAAATATACTAGAGAAAAGGTGTAATGATGTGTTTGTTGTAAAGTATTTTCAACCAAACACACACGCGCACACACACACAAATAGAGATAGAGATAGAGGGAGAGTGAGAACAAGATATTTTCTCTTGCTCTTAAATTGATGACATTTCACTTAGTGACAAGTTTTCTAGTGGAGGAAGGTTTATGCCTTGAACAGAAGGATAAACTGACAACTTCTCTCCTTGTTAATATGGATTGATACAACTACATAGTTCAACCAAAAGACTTTTTTGAATCATCAAAATTCTTTTTGCGTGCAATGTTAATAAAAGCCTATATAACATGAAACATTGCCTATAGATGGGTTAATGAACACGGACTGAATTATGTAGATGCAACACCAATTATTATCGTTTTCAAAGAAATTAAAAAAGTCTATATTATTCTATTATCGTATATTGATGATATGTAATTGGAAGGAATCTTTTGAAAGATTGATAATATGAGAAAACAGTTGTGAATGAAGTTTGAAATGAAAGATTTTGGAGAAAGCCGCAAGGATTCTTTGGATAAAAAGAGATCACAAAATGGATAACTTAAAAATTTTACATTTATATTTTATTGTAAAGTTTTTTTTCTTTCATTGTAAAGATGTTTTACCTGTTTAATGTAACAAGAGCAAAGAAAATAAGTATGCCTCACACCGGCCACCTAAGACTTAAAAAAAAAATGCCAAAAATTGAAGATGAAAAGAAGTACATGATAGAAGGCCCATAAACTTTAGTTGTTGGATCACTAATGTTGAGGTAATCTTCCCAAGACAGTGTATTGCATAAGTAGTGGAAATGGTTTGTGGATGCATGTTTAATTTGAGAAAAGAATAGCAGGCAGATGTGAAGTAGATTTTGTGCTATGTTAGAGGTATAATCAATTATTTTTTAAGTTTAGGAGGACCACTTAAAATTTTTGGGCTATATTGATTTAGGTGTAGACCCAAATACAGAGTACAATTGGGTAAATTTATATTTTGGTTGGCATCATAATTAATTGGGTGTCATGATTATGGAAGATAATCACAATATCAATCTTGAAAGATGAATATATACAGTCACTTTAGCTAGTAAGGAGATTGTCTGGTTCAAAGCTTTTTGAAGGACTAAATAGGTCACAAGAGGATTATGTATTCTTTTATGGCAACCAAAATGCCTTTTATTTGGCAAACAACATTGCCCTCCACCCTTAGGCAAATTACATGCTACATATACGGTATGACCACAATTTGAGCGTAGGAGGCGCCCCACCACATTCTAAGATAAGTAGATATAAAACTTCAACGATATGCTCGCAAAGTTGGTACCGAGAAATTAGTCAAGATTTTGCGAAGCTTTAATAAATTTCCATGAATGTTGATCTGGAGATGACATATAAAAAAGTATTTTGATGCTGACTGTTAAGTTTGTGTATCAACAATCTCTATTTTTGAGTGGGAGAGTATTACAATTATAGAGTTAAAATCTTCTCCCTTTAAATTTCTACATGCTATGATTGAATTATCTTATTTATTGTAAATATTGGATTTGTTTTATGGTAAACTTTTTTTTTTTTGTTGGCAAGCTACAAGTAGTGTTTTAACTCGAGCATGATTGAAGAAATCTTGTAAATATAAATTTAGTAAATATCGAGAGGGTTTATATTTGAAAATGTTTGTTGTGATAATTATAAAATCTTACAAATTTATGATATACTACTTGACAATTCATTTCATGCTTTGATTTTTAATACTAGGAGATCCTTAAATCCATTACAAGAACAACAACAACAACAACAAGCCTTTTTCCCACTAAGTGGGACCGACTACATGAATCTTTTATCTCCATTGTGTTCTATTGAGTGCATATGTTCATATAATTTTAATAAATTAAGACCATTTTTAATTATTCCTAAGTCTTTTTAGGTTCACCTCTGCTTTTCTTAACATAAGTCGAATCTAAAACATTTACTCTCCTCACCGGATCATTAGATGATTGATGTTTAATGTGAACAAACCATATAAGAGACTTTCTCTAATCTTGTCCGCTACTGGAGCTGCACCATCCATATCACGAATATATTCATTTCACATATTTTCTCTAAATGTCAAGCCACTCATCAACCTAAGCATCTCATCTTATGAATACTTAACTTTGTTTTATGCTTCTCTTTTAAAGGCTAACCTTTTGCCATAGAGAGTTGTAGGTCTCACTACTTGTTAGGTCTTTTCAAGAGATAACATTTGCATTAATTGTTTTAGGTTATTCTAGAATTTTTCTTTTGAACGTATATCTTAACCTATTTGAGGAGCATAAACACTTCTAACATTAAAAATCTCAGTATCAACAATAAATTTTATAGCTGTAATTCTACCTCTAATGTTATTAGTTTTTACAATATTATCTTTCAAACTCTTATCTATCACAACACCAACACCATTTCTAGTGCGACATTTAAATGAGTGCCAAAATTTAAAATCTATGATATCGATCTCCTTAGCCTTTTATCCAACTCATTTAATTTCTTGAATACATAAGATGATTATCTTTCTATGAACCATAATATTCACTAATTCCTTTAATTTACCTGTGAGAGTATTTATATTCCAAGATTCTGACTTAATATTAGTTTCATGGATTAACTATCACGACACAGCCCGAGAGCTTGGAATTACTAAGGTAGGAGCCGACGATCAGACGGAGGAAACCTATCCAACAGTTTAATTTCTTAACAAAAAATAAAATCCAATGAACAAATGAGCCAATTTATTTTTAAAAAATTATATTTGCAATAGATTATTTATAATTAACTATTTACTTTTAAAGAGAAAATAAATTAAACTTCAATACCTATGAGCTTGCGCTCCACGACGCCTGCACACGTACTCATTGGGATTCATCTAATCTATAACTGATTTTTCTGAAAAAAATATTAGCAACTATGGTTTGAGTTAAAACAACTCAATGAGTAAATGTTTCTAAGTTACAATAGTTCTTATTTTAAAATATTTTTGTAAAAGTGCGACAACAATAAAAGTTGTGCAGTAAACTAGAGTAGTAAAGAGAATTGTTTTATTTCCTTTCATTTAAGTTACACTTTTTCGTAATTGGACGTATACTTTAAAAAAGTATACATTTAAACATTTCGAACCTACAATAAAGGCATATAATTATTTTTATTTTTGTTTTCAATTCGTGTACAAGTACACTGCATTCCCCTGTTAGTACTATCCAAGAGTGACTCTCATATGCATGCATATATCATATTTTATTCATTTTTTATTTTGTATTTAACCTTTAAAAGAAAACTTATATTTAAAATTTAAAAGAAAACATGTACTTTTGAATTTAAAATAAAAGTTGAGAAAACAGTAAATAAACATAACTATTGCAAAATAAAGGCATATACCCACCTCAATGATGTAGTCAAATTGTCTTTTGCTCAATCAGTCTAAACTTTTGGGTGCACCTATAGGAACAATTTAAACTATACCTGTTATATCATTCGTTAAGATATTAACATTTCATAAATTAACTTTCATAATTCTATTTTAAACGACATTCTAAATTTTTTTTGGCATGTTTCATTTAAGAACAACATTGTCAGGCCTTAAACTTAGGTTTTTAGCGTTCTTAAAGTTTTAATTTTGCTTAACAATAATTGATTAGGAAAATGACATTTAATTATTAAAATTAATCATCAGACTTGAATTTCCTATCTTTGACAAGGTTTTACCTTGCTTTAGCCTCCTCGATGATTATCTTTTAAAAAATTAAGCCCCATTTTGTTACAATTTTGATTATCTAAATTAAATTTGGACTATCATATTTAATAATTACAAAATAAAAAAAAAAACAATTAAACCATTACATTACATTTCCTCTGTTTGCCCTAAGCCCTTCAAACCGAGCAGATAAGGGTTCGGTCGAGCCCTCCCTCGCACGCAGAAGGATCCCACTAGCCTTCCTTCTCCATCCTCCTCTGCAAGCTGCACGATAGGCTCCCGCCGACCCTTTCATCCTCTCTCAGCTCTCCATCGAGATTCCTACAAGCTGCACGAGATCTCCTTCCTCTTCTTTTCACTCAGGTAGGCCACAGGAGCTGCACATAGTGTCTCACGAGCCACTCGAGCACTCCAGATAGTCAATCAAATGTCCTGTTCTTCTTCATACTTTTCTTTGATGCTCGGGGCACTCGACAGAGCCTCTTGAGCTCTTGTCACACTCCCGCACTCGAGAGAATGGGAGGAATTTACTATTTCCAAGCCGGACGTCTCCTTTTCCTCCTTCCTCTTCTTCCTCTACTGCTTCTTCTTCTTTCTCTTACTTTTCCTCGATTTCTTCTTCGTTCTTCTTCTTCTGTTTCTCACGGCTCCCTCTTTCTCACACGACTCTTGCTCTTGCTCTCGCATCCCCTGCCTCTCTTGCTGGGTTCGAATAAGGGGAGTTGAGGAAAAATCTATCTTAATGCTCCCATGAGCGATGGGGGTCTCCCTTGAACGATACTTGCACATAGGGTTGTTAAAAAGGCTCGTTCGACTCGTTAAGTAGGTCAGCTCGACTAGTTCGTTAAGTAAATGGGCCGAACACGAATAAATTTTTTAAGCTTGAATTATAAATGAGTCGAACATTAACAACCTTTTGTTTGACTTGTTTTAGCTCGAAATAAAGAAATTATATATATTATTTATATTATAATATATTATATATATTTATATCTAATTTTAAATCATAATAACTCTGTGGTCATGTGATTCCATGCCTTCTATTAAACAAAGTTGGTGTAGGTTCGAATCCAACATCTTATATCTATTTTTTCAATTAATTTTAACGAGTCAATTTTGAGCCGAATACGAACTATAATATTTAAATTGAGCCAAACACGAACACATTGTTCATGAGCTAATTTCAAACACAAGCAATTTCGAGCGAGCTGAACAGAGCCAAGCCTAAGCCCGCTTGTTTACAACCTTACTTGCACAACAGGTGTCATTACCAACTAAGTTTTTTTTCTTGTTATTTTAATTAATTTAATTTATTTTTTTTTAAAATATGATTATTATTACACTAATTTCTCTGCCTGCATCCATCCGTGATGAGAGTACCCTTGCTTATTTGACACTACTTGGACACCAGTGTAGCAGCATTGCACACTTTTTAATATATTCAGACCATACAACGCCTCACTTATAGGGGATGCCCTAACACAAAATAGAATAAAAACTATTTGGTGAGATTTAAGCTCAAATCTTGCCTAAAATAGAATAAAAAAAAATGAGATTTAAGTTTTATAGGGTCTTATAATTAATCTAATGTTATCAAACTTGTATCTAGTTAGTAGTACGAGAAGAATCTCGAAAAGAAATGTTTTATATCTCATAGAAGCAAGACAAGTGAGAGAAAAGGAAGAGGGGGACCCCATTCGATAATAAGATTGATGTATGTCCTAACTGTCCGAGGGAAGAAGTTTGCAGCAGCTTTCTTTATTGTTTTCCTCCTTTATCGTTCCATTTTTTCTATCCTACAGCAGGAAATTGTTCTCTCATTGCTTAGCTACAACCAATGCATGTTATCTTCATTAAAGATAACACGTGGATGCACTTTCGCAAATTGTTAACTCTAAATCATATCTATATATGAAAATAAATCCACAAAGCAGTCCTTTTATAGCTCGTAAGAATATTTGATCCCTATGTTATGGATATAAGCGACTATCACCTAATCATATAACAATTGTCTTTTCTTTGTGGTTTCTATTACATTTTCTCTCATTTTAATTTGATTTTTATTCAAAATTTTATTACTATTTCAACTTTGCATAACATGTTTTCTTTGCTTATGCCAAGTGGGAGATACTGCGAGACCATATTGCCGACATTAGCAAGGCCTTGATGGAGCATGCTTAGCATCAAAATTGTGGTCGTTTTCGAATCCAGGGTATGTGAATTTTGACTCGATGGTTTGCTTGTATACAGTAGAATATGATCTAGGCTTCCTTTAGCCAACCGTTATAGAAGATGCTTGTAGTATCATTAGTGTTTCTTGCTTTTTGTAAAGGAAGCTGCATGCACTTCTGCTGCATGTTGAAACTTAACCTGTGGATCTCTTCATCCTTTATTAAGTTGAATTTATTTAGGGGCTTGAAATTAGGATTTTGCTTTTCACTTACATTGAGAATTTGGTTGAATAGTTTGATTTGAGCTCAAACTGCACTGAATAGTTTTATTCATTTTACTAGAATATTGAGAATTAGATTGGTTAGTTTGATTTGAGGTCAAACTACGCCAAAAGCAAAATTTTCCCATCCACTTGGACGATAGATTTGTAAACTTTTCAATTACCATTATTCAATCCATCCATTCAATTCATTGTAGGTAATCATGGTTAATTTTTTTAATCAGTGTCTTTAAAAATGCTTAGTATTAATCAAATTCTTTTAAAATATATAGGAGAATTGAAAGGAGCAGCTTTTCATATATTAGGAGAAAATTGTGGCCCATCTCATCTATGATTTTGTTTTGCTTGAATGATTTGGCCCCATTTCATTGGAAGCATTTACAATGCATAGTTAATCAAATGTAGGCAATTTAAATTTTCAAAATTTTGGCTGAAAGATAAATAAATGTCTAACTTTTTGGAATTTTTTATTAGCTTATTTTGTGTGAGTTTTAAATATATTAAATATTTAAAGCACCTCCATCTCTTCCATTCATTGCTGGCCTCCATTGTTCATTATCAATCACAACTGTTGGCTATAATCTCTTGCGAGAAGCACAATAGTCTCACTGGCCAACACGGTTGGCAGCCACACTTGTCGTCGGCATTGTCGGCCATTGCTATCAGCGGTTGTAATTGATGCTCACTACTAGCCATCGTTGTTGATCGCCAACTTCCATTGTTGCCACCATGTGTTGTCATTATTGGCAACAGTCGATGTCTCCATTGCCAACCATTGTTGCTGTGAGCCGCTACATTATCGGCCCTCATATAGTTGCCCATCACACTGTATTTTAAATATTAGTTTTATTTTACAAGCAAATAAACATAGAAAAATAAGGACCTAAATTTCTTTTATGAGCAGTAAAACTTGAGGAAAATATTTTAAATACAACAAATTTAGTTTTCAAATTTATTTGTTTAAATTAGCTGGTCAAATTTTTAGTAGTCAATAAGGTTTTTGTCACATCCCAATTGGCATAGAGAATATTTGATACCATAGGATGTGATGAAAGGATTGATTTTAACTTCTAAAACAAGTTCAAATATGTTTTGTGTTCGCAAAAGAAAAATTATTTACTAGTAGTTACTATGATCATAAAATTATGCAATGGAAGATGAATAATATTTTATTTCATTTATAATCTTTAAAAAGAGTAAATGAAAGGAGTAGAAATATAATAACAAATAAAAAAAAAAAGAAGGAAAAAGAAAGAAACAACAATATAGTCAAATTTACTCGAAGCCAATATAAGAAAAAGGAGATTTACCGTATATAAAAATCAAATTAACTTTTATGGGTAAAATTTTGGTTTCTATGGCAATGGTGCACCAAACATTTTGAGAAAATCTATTGAGAAAAAGTTATAATGATAGAGTTTAATAATTCAAACCTCAAAAAAAAAAAAAAAATCCTCTTAAATTATTAGCAATGCAGCACTCGGAGATGCAACATGAATAAAAAATGCATGAATTATTGTATAATAATAGGAAATTAATACCACATCATCATGTTACAATAATATTTCATTGTTTATGATGTTTTTAGTATGGTAATGTTTATTATTATTTGCACGATAAATTATATCCAATGTATATTTATTCTAATATTTCCATATACAACCTGCTTAAATATAACCAAATATTTCCAAATATAACTCATTAGTTATTTATTCATTACATTATTCTTTTTTTTAAATTTATATTTAGTTCTATCAAGACATTTTAAAATTAAAAACGTAAACATCAACCAATGAGCAGTTGATAGTTCTCAAATGAATTGTTATGTTGCGGCTCATTGATTCAGCTAGCCAATTTTCATAAGGGCTTCATTGAACTTACACTTCATTGCATCATGAGCAAGTTTTTCAACCCATGTTTTATAACCAAATGATTAATAGCATTTACATATTGTAACATGAGTGATGAGTTGTAGGAATATATTTTATTGCCTTTAACAAAGCTAATTTATGTGGAAAGCATACCTTGCTCCATTAGAAATTAATTCAATAGAAATTTATATAACAATAAATCAAGGTAAATTATTCATATAACATTTTATTTTATTTTGAATATTAAAAAGGTTTTGCAGGTATATGTATAGCAAATAATTGATTATTAATAATATATTTGTTAGGTAGCTATTAAAAAATATAAAAAATAATATCTTGCTGGATTCAAAATTATCCTGTGGTACATGCCCAAAGCATAGAACGGTAGGAAACCGGGAGAGAGAGAGAGAGAGAGAAAGAAGAACGGAGAATGATGCCAAAATTGTTCCCAGTGGGGCAAAGTTGGGGGTGTTACTTGGACTCTCAGACCCATTTTATTATCAAAAGAAAGTTTACAGGAGAAGTGGAGTGCCAAATTTCATGAGTCCCCTTATATATAAAAAAGTAATAATTATAGATTATAGGAGGACAAATATAAAAATACAAATTTGCCCCTTCGTTGGCACCTCTTCTTGTGCCTTACACCATTTTGTACAAAGGTGACTCCTATTCACATATTTGGATCTGCCCAACAAGGCGGTCGACCGATGGGATGAGGTCGACTGACAGACTGTGGTTGGCAGACGGACTGCGTTTGAAGACGGATCGAGATCGGCAAGTGGACTGCGGTTGGCAAATAGACTGTAGGTCGATAGACGAACTGTGGTCGGCACACAGACAGTAGGTTGGTAGACAAACTGTAGAACGGTTGACGGATTGCGATTAACAGATGGACTGCATTGGACAGACAAATAGTAGTCGGCAGACGAACTGCAATCGACCGATGAACTTTTCAGTCATACCAAATCAGGTGGTTGTCTAGTCTCTACTAACATCAGATCTCGTTTAGATATGCATAGGCACTTTTCAGTCATACACATCTCTGTTTAAAAAAAATATATTTTTCCTACAAAAATAGAAATTACTTACATCATGTATGCTATATAAAAATCCAAACCTATTTGAGATTCAAGCAATTTAAGGAAGATTTACATGCATACCACTCATTTTTTATGCATTTACATATCTAACACTTAAACTTCGATTTTTGCTCATGTCGCCTTTCTAAAAGGGATCATATCTGCTCTGCTCCTCTTTGGCACCTTTAGTCACCCGAGCAGCTCACTCCTGGAACATAAGCTTTATTATGTTTGGTGTGTTAGGGTTGAAGTCCTTTTGTATACACGAGTTATCTCCATTGCGTTTTACCATTGTACCCTTGCCTAATATTATAAATACGGGAGGCTGTGTCTTGTAATAGTAAGAAAGAATTATTAATCACTTTTTTGTTTTTGTGAATGATTCTCCGTCCCTTCTTCTTATTATGAGTTTGATCATGTTATTAGAGCCTTCAGTCCAACTCCTCTGATCTTCAAGAATCTCTTCTTTTGTGCTTTCTTTGTTCTCTTATTCATCTAGTTCGTTTCTTCAAACCAGCACATTATGGATTCATCCTCTCCAAATCTCTCTCAAATCAATCCACAATCTTCCAACTCTCACACAAGGATAAAAGGGACATATCTTCGCACCCCTCAAGTTCTTGAGATGTCCCTCATCAAGACAATGACAAACCAACCTCTTTCTCATAACATTTCTTTAGTTTGGAAGGTCCAGATTCAAAACTGTTTATTGCCAATGGCTTTGAATCCTTTTTAGACCTAGAAACCATCATACCTCCCAGCTCCAGCCAAGAAATCTGCACTCAAGAAGAAAATCCTGAGTATCTTCTTTGACAACTTGTGGATCAAAGTCTTACGACAGCTATAATGTCCACGATCTAAAATTCTATGATCTCATATATCATTCATCTCAACAGCACAACTTTCATACTGATCTTCTTAGAAAGAAAATTTTAGTCAGCCAACAGATTCAGGGTTATTTAACTCCAGAATGAGCTTCATCATATCTTCATGACAAAATAACAACATGATACAATATCTTATCACTGTCAAAACTATGGTTGACAACATAGCCATTGTCAAATCCTAGATTGACAACGAAGATATCATTCTATACGTATTAAATGAATTACCTCCCAATTACCAAGGTTTCAAGATTGCTATTAGGACTCAGCTGAACCCAGTCAATCTTGAAGCCTTCTATTCTCTTTTGTATAGTGAGTAATGCAATTTTGCAAATAAAGCCAACACGATGTCACAACATTCTTCTCGGCTCACATACTACAATGAAGGTACACAAAACAATCTAAAAACCTCTCACAAAACCTTTACCAACAACAATTCTCAGAGTTTCAGCAACAACACCAAGTCAAAACAATCCATCACATGTCAAATTTGTTACAAGAAAGGGCATTCCGTAGCCTAATGCTGGCATAAATCCAACTTGCAATACAAACCCACCATTCCCTTTTTAACAACTGCTTTACACACCAACCTCCAATGTACACCACTAGATTGGATTGTTGATACGGGTGTCACAACACACATCATACCACATATTGAAAAATTGCAACAACCAAAAAAATATCAAGGTACAAAAAAGGTTTTGGTTGGCAATGGGTAAGCCACCGAAACCTCTCACATTTGTAAGGGGATTCTTCCTACACCGTACAATAAGCTCACTCTTTCTCCTCTTTTAAGAGCTCCATCTCTTCCTCATAATCTTGTTTTTTGTTCATATGCTTGCTGAGGATAATGTCTGTCAAGTTACATTTGATGCTAACAAGTTTTACATATGGGACTCAACAACCAAGAAACTTCTAATGACTGGTCTAGCCAATCAAGGATTTTATCACACAATTGCCTTGAAACACTCCATGATGTTCTCCCACACATGGTACCAAAGACTTGGTCACCCTCACCACAAGACTATCTTTGATATCAAAACAAAATTCTCATGTAAAGATCACCTACTACTCTACAACATGCCAAGGACTGTTTACGCAACATAAGCCACAAGATGTTTTTTAATTCAAGTATCACTCAATATACTCTATTTGAAATGTTACATTCTAACGCTTGGGGTCCTTTCTCTCACCCCTCTAATGAAGGATATACCTATTATGTTACTTTTATCGATAGTTTTCACATTTTTATCGATGCAAGTAATTTTGACCTTAAATAATCGTACAAGTATTGGTTTTCAATTTTTTATTTGATTTTAATTTTTATTTAACCAAACAAACTAAAAAAAAAAGAAAAAAAAGTCAAAACTAAATGAAGGATTCATGAATTTAAATTGATATTATACATGTGCGATATGTTATTGTTGATGTTGTTTATAACCGAATTATAACAAACCTCTAAAATTGAGTTTCTTCGTGAGCATATTGTTTAAATGAAATTATACTTCAGTTTGGTAGGCTCGATTTTATCAAAATTTTAATTGATTCAGTTTTTTGGATTCAATCAATTTGTCCAATTTGAAAAACAATCCATCCAAACTTGGCCTAATGATCACCCTTATGTATGAGTTTATGGCTAACGGGTCTTATAGTTTTCATGATTGTTGTGACAGTTACAAGTATTAAATACATAGAAACATTTTTCGGTATATTTCATATTTGATCTCTTAATGTTTTTTAATTTTGTAAAAGTGTCACTATATGTTCCACTGTTTATCATTTTGATAATACCCCTATGCAATTAATTTTATTTCATGTAAACCCTTATGAAATAATTAAATTTCGTTTAATTGTACTTAATACTTATAAAAAAAATTATTTCCCCTACGAGACAAAATATTAATAGCAAAAGATTGTTTCATTAGAATAAGTTTTCTTAAATTATATTTTTTTTAATAATTACTTTATGAAATATTTATTTATTTTCATTTTAGATAAGTAAATTTACTGGTATACCAATGCATTATTACGGCTCCGTTTGGGCAGCTTATCCACTGCGGTGGTGTTTTGAAAACACCGTCTTACCGTTTGGAAAAATATGTTTGAGCAGCTTATCCGAAAACACAATTGGTTTCTTACACTAAATGCATAACGCGAAGTTCGACCTGCGGTCTGCGTTTTTTAGCTAAGCGGCTTATCTGAATAAGCACAAACTGCCCCATACGCACCCTAAGTCTGTAATGTCTTATTGCTACATTTAGCTTCGTTGGAGAGGTTGATATTACAAATTTTGCTCAACCTAAGTGATACATCACCTCTAGCTTAAGTTTATTTGGTTTCTGTTTAGCTCTATAACTTCATATATGACCTATATGAGATTTTTTATCAAAGTACTATTTGAAAGAATCAATACTATGCACTATTTCGTAAATAAATTTTCAATATTTATAGCTGTAATTGTCTATGTTCTCCTCCATGAAACAATAATATTGAAATATTGATATGTAGGGCTGTAGACGAGCTAAGCTCGTGTTTGACTCGTTTGAAATTGCTCGTGTTTGAAATCAGTTTATTTTTAAATTGGCTTGTGAACAATGTGTTTGCGTTCGGCTCGATTTAAATATTCTTGTTCGTATTCAACTTGTGTTTGACTTGAAATTGATTGGTTTAAATTAATTGGAAAAAATAGATGTAGAGTGTTGGATTTGAATATGGACCAAAATGTATGCAACAGAAGGCATATGATCACATTACTGTTATGATTTAAACTTACATTTAAATATATATAATATTTAAATAATGTATTCTTATATAAATAATTATATGATTTTTTTAATTTGAGCTAAGACGAACCAAACACGAGCGAACAAAGAGCTGATCATGTTTAGCCAGTTTATAATTCGAGTTTAAAAAAATTATCCGTGTTCAACTTGTTTACTTAACGAATGAGCCGAATGCGACCAAAGAACGAAGCCTTTTTGACAGCCCTATTAATATGTGATTCCCCTTTAGAAAAAAAAGGTTCAGAATACAAGTATAAGATTACTATCTAATGTATCATATCTTCAAATTATGTTTGGGCATGGATTGAACCTCGTGCAAAATCCTTATATTATCCATGCCTTAATAAAGTATGAAAATTGCTCCAATATATCTGGATATAGTTTGATCACTTTAACCAAACATGTGTGACAATATTCAAATAATGTTTGAGCATGACTCGAATAGACTTCAAACATATTTTTGAGCCACATTCGAATATGTTTGTATAAGACTAATGTTCGAATTAACATATAATACAATATCATTCACTTCTATTAATTTTATAGTTGATTTAACTCGAGTGCTATATATATATATATATATATATATATATCTTAGGGGCATTTACATACATACCACCCAATTCCAATGCAGTTATGTATTTAGCACAAACTTTATTACCAGCTAAAATCTTTCATATATAAAAAAAAAAAAAATCACATATGTAAATACATTAGAATTGAGTGATATATATGCAACGCTTCCTTTATTTTATTGATTATTAAAAAGGCGTGATTTGCATACCTCATATAAAACAGTAGAATTTATATATTTCAAACTTTTCCGTTAACTCTGTCAATGACGGCCCACATTTCACTAGCGTGCCTCTCAAGGGTACTTTTGCGAGACTCTATCACAGTTTTATCTGTTTGGATAAATCGAATCCCGCTGAAATCTAAGGTGATCATAATTTTTTAGTTGAGATCTGACTTCTTAAAAAAAAAAAAAACAATTATAATAATTATTATAATTTTTTGAATATTAAATTATTTTTAAGCAACTTCCAACTTTTATAAGTACCCTTGCCCTCGAGAAATTATTGCATCATACATCTGGTGCAAATTTATATCATGTATCCAATGACAGGGAGCCACGTGACAATTTGAGCCCATTAACATGCACTGTTCGGGCTCGGGTTGCCATATGATTAGTGGACACCTGATAAAAATTTGCATCAACTGTCACAACGAGTGACCCGATAACTCTCTCAACCATCCTCTCTCTCTCTCTCTCTCCATGCTAATGAAAGCGCCTCCAATGGAGAGACTAATCAAAGGCGGCGACAAACAGATCTTGGAGGTGGTGGAGATGTTGATCCTTTGCAGCCTCCGGTTGTTCAGCCGGCCAAACGCCGGCGACGAATGCGACCTATGTCTGTTGAATCCACCAAAACAAGCGACAAAACTTTGAAAAATGATCCCCTACTTGTTCCTTCGGAGGCTTCAATTGAGGAGATCTCACTGGCCTTGCATCTCGAAGCCGGAGCAGTGCTCGATCCTTGCCTTCTCTGTTTCCAACAAAGCTTGCATGACATCCAGAGCTTCGGCAGCCTCATCCCTGTACACTCGAGTACTATCCTTGAGCTTGGACAAGAACGACAAAGTGACCGATGGTGGTAGTACAGTTAACAGAGTGCTTTATATGCTTTATATGTAAATGATAAGTTTTGGGAAAAAAATTTCTGTTCAGACTCATGATGGCTCTGTGTGCATTTCAATAATGTCATCATATGTGCTACATCACGAAAGTTATTTTGGGTTATTGAACCGCGGAGGTTATTTCGAGATTATTGAAGAGAAATTTGTATATTCTACTTCAATAATCCAGAAATAATCCTGAAATAATTTCTGCGGTTTCACTTCAATAACCCCGAATTAACATCACAGAGATTATTTCATGGTTATTTCTAGGTTATTTCTGAGTTATTGAAGTGGAATATATGAGTTTCTCTTCAATAATCCTGAAATAACCCCGAAATAATATCTACGGTGTTATTTTTAGGAGGTTATCTCGGGTTAATAAAATGAAACCACGAAGGTTATTTCAAAGTTATTTCATGATTATTGCAAGTCACAGTTTCGCTATAATATTTTTTAGGTGGGTCTGATATAACACACATAACAATATATTATTAGGGAGTTACGTCCGGGGTTTGGACAAAATTTTTTTTTCGTTTGGGGTTAAATATTTAATTTATAATATTTTGTCTGCTATTTATGTAAATTCCAAAAAAAAAAAAAATTGTGTGACATGAGATGGCCGCCTTCAATTCCAACCTTTAGTAAAGTTATCCATAGAAATAAAGAAACGAAAAAAGAAAACAGAAAAAAAAAAGCCTACAATCTCATCGGCTGCTTGATGATGTTACCCTTAGGGCTGCCAAAAAAACTCGTTGTTCGCGAACAATTTGTGTTCGGTTCGTCAATGAGTTCGTGTTCGATTCGTTCGATAAGAAAATGAGACGAACATGAACAAAGTTGGTTAGTTAAACAAGCCAAACACGAATAGTGATGTATTCGTTCGTGTTTGAATCGTTCGAAATATAAAATAATTTAAAATAATTATATATATAAAATTTATGATATTTTAAAAAATTAAAATTTATNCTTATGAGTTAAGGAAACAATTCTTCCTTAGCGATGATAGAGAGTTCCTAGAACCTTTTCTAGTTGAAGTTTGAGGCAAGTTGCTCAATGACTTTAACTAGTTGAACTAATTATAACAATTGTTTATGAAATTTAATCTATCACAAAAACATAAAAAAAAGCTTTTGAAGTCAAAATTTCAAACCATAAGAAATATGAAGTGCGAAGAAGAGCAAGGTAAGCAATTTGTGCCCTCAAATGTTCTCTATTTGGTATCTCTTACTCTAGGCTAGGGCTGTCAAAAAGGAACATTGTTCGCGAACGGTTCGTGTTCGGTTCGTCAGTGAGTTCGTGTTCGATTCGTTCGATAAGCAAACTAGACGAACATGAGTAAATTTTTTTTGTTCGGTTAGTTAAATGAACTAAACACGAACAGTGATGCGTTCATTCGTGTTCGAATCGTTATTGTTCGAAATATAAAATAGTTTAAAATAATTATATATATAAAATTTATGATATTTTAAAAAATTAAAATTTATAAATTATAATATATAATAAACTAATAATAATAATATATTAATACTATAGTATTATAGATATTATATATTTATATAATATAAGTTATATAATTAATATAATATATTATTTATATAAATTCATATACTATATTAGTAATATACTTATGGATATTATATATTTATATAATATAAGTTATATAATTAATATAATATATTATTTATATATATTAGAATGTCAAAGTGACTCGTCCTTCGAATAGCTCGTGTACAATTTAATTTGTTCGTTAAGAAATAAACACGAACAGTCAATAATTTCGAACATTAACTTATCCCAAACAAACTAAATTTCAAACCAGGGCCGATGACCGAGATTCGATTCCTCTTTCGTTCATCCACATCATAAGCGGCGAGACAACACGCAATCTTGCAGCCATGGATTTGTTGCCCTCGACGACCGCAGCTACTTCCAGTGTCGAACTTCCTTCCCTTTCTCTTCTTCTTCCTTTCTTCTTCTCACAGCCCCCTTGGCCAAAATCGCCGAACATTTTTCTCAACGGCTACTCACCGTCGGCCAACGACGATAAAACAACCACCATAAGAACCAGCAGGAGGAGTTTCACGCTCTTTTCGCTCTTTCCTGCATCAATCTCTTTCTCACCATCGTTGTCCGCCGTTCCGCTTCTCAGTTTAGAGCGATATACCGACGAGATCGAGGGTTTCACTCTCCTCAAGCCTTCCACATGGGCGAAGGTTCTTCGTTTTCCACTCTTCCTTTTCTATTTTCAAATTTATTCTGATCTGTGAAGAGCTGTAGATGGAGAAGGCGGGTGCGGCGGCCCTGTTCGAGGAGGGGAAAGGGAGCAACAGCATTGGTGTGGTGGTCAACCCTGTTCGGCTCTCATCTCTCAAGGAATTTGGGACGCCGGAGTTTGTTGCTGAAAAGCTAATCCAAGCTGAGAGCCGTAAGGTTTTTCCTCTTCTCTTTCCTTATCTCTTTTTCTTTTCAGTTTGCTTGAATTATACTGCTGATGAAAAATGAGTATTGGTGATGATTATGAATTTTGGCATTTTATTATTAATTAAGAATTAATTTCAATGGTTACAAAATATTTACCAGTTCAAGACACCTGCGTGTAGTTCACTCGACCTCGCACGCGGATAATAAACTGATGTCCTTGTTCCTCTATTCCCCATGAACGTATACACGAGACTGCAGCAAACATTAAACAAACCCTAATGTTTAAATCTTGACATTATGTCTGAAATTATTTTAGAGTTCGTAAGGGTGAAATGAAAACTAGAAAAGTAATTTCAGTTTATATATCCACGTACAATATTAAGTACCTATAATTTTTTTATAATTGTTATTTACTTTAGGTGAAAATTAAGTTAAAATTTCATTACTCTAAGCTTAAAAATGCATTTTTGGGTACTTCTATTTCAAAGATGTCTAAGAGAATTTTAGGAAAATTACATATTTTAATTTGTTAACATAATTAATGAAATAATTTCTATTTAAGCAAGAGATATTACTATATTGCTTAAGTAGAAATTTTGAAGTAGATAAAAATTAAATTTTAATGATCATATATATATATATATATATGTGCAATTATTATAAAAAACATCCAAGTGATGATAATTATAATAAAATGATTGCTAATTTAAACATACAATAGAAAATAAAGAAGGAAAAAAATGAATATAAGCTAATTAAAGCTAATTTGTTACTATAAGTACACCCAAAAATAGATTGATTGAAGAAACGACATCTGATCACAGAGAGCAGGTGGGTTAACTTGTTTTTTTTAAGACAATTTTGTTATCTTTTAAATATTTTTTAATATTTTTTAAAGTGTGAATGTTATATTTTTTTATATGTTGACAAAAATATTAAATAAAGGTAAGAAATTGCATTTACATATTCAAATGTGAAGTTATTCCCATATGATATTGGTTGGGGAAGCAACTTACTTGTGCACATAGAAATAAATATAAATAAAAATGGTTTCCTATCTTTTTGATGGATTTTGAAAAAAAATTATGAAATGCATACTTTTAGTGCATACATAGACGATGACTCTCATGACAGATATTTTAAATGAATGAATAAAATTAATAATGAAATTATTTTATTTATTTTTTCATTTTATGGTTTAGTCTGTAATTTTTTATAAAACTATAAATTTACTATTTTATTTTATAAAATATTATAAAAATTTGGATTATTATAATTTTGAGATATTTTATCCACTGAGTCAATCAACTCATTTCTCCAGTTAATATTTTTCAAGAAAATCTCCTCTATATGGTATATGAACCCTAGAGATTATGCTCACAAATATTGAGGAGCCCCAGTGTGATAGGTAAGGTATTTTAATTTTTTACTTTGACACCAATTATAAAAATTTAAAATCTGAACGAATTTTGTAAGTTAAAGTCATGTATAAAAATGACACTTTTGTTTTGAACGACTTTTATTTATGTAAAAAAACTTTTGGAAATAAAAATTTTTAGATAGTACTTGCTCCGTCCGATCGTCCGTTCCACCCTTGATATTTCAAGCTCTTGGGTTAGGTCGTGACAAGAGTAATATCAGAGTCCAAGTATAGAGTTAGTAAGAAGATAATCATAAAAAAGAGCCACCAGAAAAATTGTTATATCATAAAGAAATTAAATAATAAATTTGAATATTTATTGTAATAATTATAAAATTTGGCATCTCAAAGCAACTGAAATGAATTAAGTGAATATAGATGGAAACACTACAGAGGTGAGAACTGTTGAGTAATAACATCGATCACCATTATTGCTTGTTGATACCCCATATAATGGTGCTAGTGTTCCTGTGAATGCATCTACACAGACGATGACTATAGTGACAACCAATTCAGTGCTCTCGGCCCCAAACTAGTGCTAGTGGAGCAATGTCTATGGATCAATATTTGAAGCTATTTTAGGCTATAAGACCATCTCTCTTTTTAACAGCATAAGGGTTAATTGAGCTAAAAATTTGTTATTGTAGATCATAAAGATTATTGATAACATATATTGTTCACAAGAGAAGATAGTTACATTGATTATCTTCACTTTCGAATGAGAAATACAACACAACTGTAGAAAATGTTTGGTAGACAAAACAACAACTTGATTTAGTGGGAATTTTGTGAAGATATTTTGTAACTTGTTTATTTCTTCTCTCAATTAAGAGGTGGATGTAGGACATATTTATTAGGTGGCGACCTCCATTATGCAGTATAAAGATGAGTTCACCATGATTTTTCAGAATCTCAATACAAAAGAAAAATGTTATCTTACTCTTTGGATAAAATAATGTTATCTGCAAGATTTAATCATTCGGGAATTGATGATTACTTAGACTTGATGGATAGAGGGAGTGGGATAAAAATTGATTTGTTGGCTAAATAAAAATGTAAAATTTTTAAAAAAGAAAAGGGGATAAAAAATTCAGATCTAATTAGGCCACTCAATCTGTTCATTATGAGCAATTCAGTTGGAAGAAGTCTAAATTTAGCAATAGTGACAATGACAATACCAATTGTGTTTTACCTGTGCAAAATGTGAAGGTTTATTGGGGAGAATATTTATCGGGTTCCAACACCTTTATAGGGGACAATAACAACTGCGTTTTATTCTGCGATATGGAGGAATGAAGGCATAATGCCCTTAGTTTATTACCCGCGGGCTATGCGGGGTCGAGTGAATGACACCTACAAGATAGGTGCCATGAGCAGGTAAATAAATTTTTTTTTTGTAAGGGAAATTTACATAAGTAGCACACAATTCTATGTATTTACATCTCTCACATAAATTTTTATATTTTCATATATATCACTTTGGTGTTTTAAACCGATGCATGAAATTGTATATTTAACCTTTAAAGAATGATAATAATAATATTTTTGATGCGATATTAAAGATTTGAGTGATGCGTGTGTAACGTGAAAGTTCAGGTGTGAGATCTGTTAATAAATAAGAATTGTGTGCTAGGAATGTTAACGCCCCTTTTTTAATATTTGAAATTAACTCTTAATTAATAATTACAGTGTTAGTATTCTTACAAATTGATACATGAAGTCAAATTTTCATTAATAAGAGATAATTAATTTAGTTTTCTTCTCTCGTCTAATCGTCACAGATAATGGAGTGTTAAAACATAAGGGAGTAGTGCCCTGATGCATCCGTTTTAAGCACCAAATACATGTAGGATTCGCAAAAAAAAAATGGACACAAGAAGAAATCGAGCAAAGAATTCTACCTTGCCAACAGATGTTCTAAGTACATTAAGTACTTATTCTCAACACAAAGAGAAACCCAAATCTTCTGATTCAAATAAATAGGAAAATATCTTAACATCTCTTAGAAATCTGAGAATCACGCAAGGAGATAATAAACACTAAAATCTAAATTATGCTAGAACGTCTCCTTCCATATACTTCTAGAAGATGACACCAAATCAGTTTTTTCTTTCTTCTTCTTCTTCTTCTTCTGCCCTTTGGCTGACCTTATAACGTTGCTTAATGTACTTCAATTAAGTGCTTTTCTGGTCTGATATTGATCTTAGAGGTGTGTTGGCTCATCTTAGAGTTGGGCATGATCCCTTTTGTTCCCAAATCATATACTATTTGGAACTTAACTAAATCATTAGATTTCAAAACTAAAGTGAAACCAATGTTTCAAATTGATTTTCTTATTTATTTAAGAATGTAACATATCACTTCAAATGGTTTGGTTTGGTTCATATTGGTTATTCTAAAATATGCTAAACTCTTTGGCCTGGCTTGATTTTTTTTCTCAAGATTTTGATATAATTACAGACTTTGAGTTGATTCTGGTTTGCTCAAACATGAACTAAATGCAAGAATTGGATATTTTTTTAATATTTCATTTTTTAAATTTTCTATTATTTGGGCCAAAATTGGTGATTTGATAATGATTAAAGGCTCTTTTAATGAACTACTAATGCTGCCACTAAATTGAGCGTCGAAGGGTCTTTCCTAAGATAAAAATTTTTGGTTGGCAGACTAACTTATTTTTTAACTTTATACTATGCAAAGTACAATATGAGGTTTAAGACAACCATCTATCCTAACCCTATGGCATCAAACAGCATTTTTTGCATGTGATAAGTTAAAGAAAACAATTGAAAGGATAGTTACCTTGGGACAAGATAGTGGAATTGTAAAGATGAGAAATTATAAATCTTTTTAGATAGTTTAGAAAGGTAAATTAGAATTCCTTAATTGAGCATAATTTGATGTGGTATAAGATGAGTATGTCAAATAGGAAGGACGGAAATCAGGGAGCTAAATTAGGAGTTTTCTATAATTAGGAGCTTCCATATTTAAATTATTTTCAATATTTTTATTCTGATTTATTTCTCTTTTAGCCGAATATTTAAATTAGGAATTTGTACAAACTATTATTTATAGCAATAAAAGCAAAAGAAAAAAACATTTAGCCTATTTTTCTCAAAACTTTGACTTGATATCATAGCCAAATTTTTGCCTTAATCACCGATAGTTGTTGGGGGACCATGAAGCAGATAGGACACCCATCTGACAAAGCCCTTCATGACGGAAGCTGACATGACACACAACTTTGCACGCCCCTCAAAGCCACGTCCAATATTTATGGCCTGAATCTTTGGCGTCTTCGAAGTTAGGAATCGTTTGTCCTTCTTCGACTGCAAATCTCCTAGAGTCTCGCCGGGACAGCTCGTCTGCTTTGTCTAAAACCCTCGTCTGCTTTGTCTGCGCCACTCAACTGCTTCAGCGACTTCGTCTGGACTGTTAGCCTGCTCGTTTGGCTTGCTCGACCTCGACTGTTCAGTCTCATGGAGTGCTTCGCCCGCTTCCACTGCTTCGCTTGATCGTCTACCTCGACTGTTCGATCGATTAATTGGTCTGTCAGTTCCGTCTACTACGCTTGCTCCCTCTACTTCGTCTGCTTCATCTTCGACTAGTTTTGTCTCCCGCCTCTTCATTCAAACTCCGTCTTCGACATCTTCGAGTGCTTGCTCCTAGTTGTAGACGTTCGCAAGGGGAGGTGACGGCGAGGTCGCCAACGACCCGAGTTTCCCACCCATCCATCGCTGAGCAGAACGAGCATTCGACCTGGATGATGAGCCACCCATCGACGCTAAGCATGTTCTATGAGATCACAACATGTCATGATGTTTCTTGATTATGATGGCACGCTCTTGCCTATCGTCGACGATCCCGACCACGCTTTCATGTCCAATGCGGTTCGTTACTTGCTTGTCTATATGCTTTTGATGATATGAGTTTTAGTATTGATTGCATTATGATATATGCCAAAGCCGTGAGTTTAGATCTGTTGGTCAGGGGAGCTTCATAAAATTTGAAATAGGAAAAGCTAAATGTTAGTGGTAACATAGAGGAGTATGAGGTACAGGAGCAGATTGGCAAAAGGGCATGAGGCTCTGCTCTGCTTTGCTCGTGAAAAATAAGGTGGAAAAGAAGAATTATGTCTTGAAGAATATCATACTTGCTCAACAGACAGATAAATGCCGCTGGTCTACTCGCCAAGAGATGAAACTTATTCTAAAGTGCAAAATTCATTCATTATGGAGTATAAAGATTCTTGGGTTTAAAAGGGCTGTTATGTTTGTATTATCATTTGTTCGATTCATATCTTTTTCGCTAGACATCGCTGCTTTTGCGGTATCTTTGACACTCAACGACTTCGACATCTCGGCTTCAACACTTTTAACGTGAAGATCAGGGAACAAATCGTCCTCGTCGTCGTAGGAAGAATCAATAGCATTTGGATTGTATAACAGGACACAAATCCTACTTGTGGGCTATGATCAGTAGCATTTTGATCAGGAAAAGGATCTTACTGGTAGGCCATAATCGATAGCATTTGGATCGTGTTACTGGATCTTATTTGTGGGCTATGATTGGTAGCATTTAGATCAGGACGCAGATCCTACTTGTAGGCTATGATCGATAACATTTGGATCGTGTAACTGTATCCTATTTGTAGGCTATGATCGGTAGCATTTGGATCGTGTAACTGGAAGCAAATCCTTCTTGTGATTATGATTCAAATTTCTGGACGACAATGATAAATAATTTCTTGTTTTTCTTTATTTAAATCATGTTATGGTTCAGGAGTTGTCTTTGAGGCATCGACATTCTCGGTTTCGGCACTTTTGACGTCAACACTCACGACTTGCAAATTGTTGGTCCAAACAAAGTTTCTTGTTGGCAAATTGATACTTCATAATCAATTAACATCAATTTCAGTGGGGATGTCAATCACGAAGGACGCAAATCAGGGAGCTAAATTAGGAGTTTTCTATAATTAAGAGCTTTCTTATTTAAATTATTTTCAATGTCTTTATTCTGATTTATTTTCCTTTTGACTGAATATTTAGATTAGAAATATGTATTACTAAGTCATCTAAAATAGATTATTACTTTATTATTTACCTAATATAGATTGTACAGACTATTATTTATAACAATGAAAGCTAAGGAAAAAAGACATTCAACCTATTTTTCTCAAAATTTTTACATGATATCAGAGCCAAGTTTTTACCCTAACCATCGGTAGTCGTTGGAGGACCGTCAAGACTCTCTTCCCGCCGACCTTCTTGCGGGAAGGGAGAAACTATTTCTTTACTCTGATTCACCCATCTGACAAAGCCCATCGCGACGGAAGCAGACATGACACACGACTTTACACACCCCTCAGAGCCACGTCCAATATTTACGAGCTGAATCTTTGGAATCTTCGAAGTTAGGAAATGTTTGTCCTTCTTCGACTGCAGATCTTTGAGTCTCGTTGCGACTGCTCGTCTGCTTTGTCTAAAATCCTCGTATGCTTTGTCTGTGCCGCTCGATTGCTTCGGCGGCTTCGTCTGAACTGTTCGCCTGCTTCTTTGGCTCACTCGACCTTGACTGTTCAGTCTTATGGAGTGCTTCACCTGCTTTCACTGCTTCGCTTGATCGTCTGTCTCGACTGTTCCGTCGATTAATTGGTTCGTTAGTTTCGTCTACTGCGCTCACTCCCTCTACTTCGTCTGCTTCATCTTCGACTAGTTTCGTCTCCCGCCTCTTCGTTCGAACTCTGTCTTCGACATCTTCGAGTGCTTGCTCCAAGTTGTCGGCGTTCGCAAGGGGAGGAGACGGCGAAATCATAGATGAATAATGTGGATATGAGATTGCGTAATAAAATATTGACTTAGAAAAATTAGCCAATTTTTTAGAATTAATGTGGAATCATGTCAGTAATTTTTTCGTTAAAAGTGATTTCTGTGTTAAAAAATTTTAATGAAAAAGTATAAATGGCCTAAAATGATCATTAATTGATTATTGTTGACCTTGAGAATTAGTTGATGCGCTTTAAGACATCAAGGCCCATTTAAAAGGATTGTTGAAGTTACTGAAAACATGTATGATGGAGCACGAGCTTGCATTAGAATTAATTATGAAGTGACCAAAGGGATGACATAAGAATCAAAATGGACTCCTTTTCTTTTTTTTATTGGCTATGGAAATACTCACAAATGATATACAAAATAACGTCTTCGATATATACATCATTTTGATGGCATTATTTGATGGCATTATTTTGAATTGGTGAGAAATCTCTTAGAATAAGTGAAATGTTGGAACATTATATAAATGTTTTGATTATAGAGGGCTTATATATATTATAATAAATGTTGATTACTTGATATACAATTTTAATGAATGTGATATTCATAGTTAATGTCAATGTTGTTAGATGATAAAGTGACATTTATTTGTTATAAATTTAATTGAGAAATTGGGGCGAAGAAAAACAAGAACGACACAAATCCAGAAGAACACACAGAGATTTAACGAGGTTCGACAAAGATGTTCGGCACATCCTCGGGAGCAGAGCGGCGTCCTTCTTTTCAATATTTAGAAAAGAGTACAAAATACAAGATTCAGCTCTCTCTAAGACCTAGGATTACAAACATGTCTATTTATAATCCTAGAGTAAACCCTACAGTACAATATGTAATTACCAAATTATCCATGTACCGTATATTGGGGCGTTGACCCAGCACCCCCAACCCACATAACGTAACTTCACGATTTGGACAGATTCTTCCGCTTCGCTCCGCTCTGCTCAGCTTCGTTCCTGCGTCTGTCCCTATATGGTATATGAGTCATACCATAACAAATCTCCCCCTTGGCGAAATTCAGAAAATACTTCCAAATTTTCTTCTCCATAAGATTCCTTGTTGAGCCAGAAATGGTACTTTGATTCTGCTACAAATCCTTTTAAATAATCGCTTAATTAAGATTCTTTAATTAAATTCACCTTAATTAAGTTTCCAAGAAAAATGATTTTCCCTTAATTAAGTTTTCCAGAGAAGTAACAAAATCTTTCCAAAAAAAAGAATTGAAATATTCCCTTAATTAAATATTTCATTTAATTAACTGGATTTCAAATCATTTCCTTTCTTCAGCCTCCAGCAAAAAAATCTCACATCCGCAGATCCAACAGAGGAAATCCACCAAAAGAAAATATTTCGCTGCTCCTGTAAAAGAAAGAAAATCACATTCCAATTGCTCCGCTCCGCTTTCCTTCCAAAATTTTCTCTGAAATTTTCTTTTCGGCGTCCTGGAATAGCTCCGCTGCACCGCAAAATTTGAAGAATATTCCAAATTTACTTCTCCGCAGTTTTCTCCGCTCACTCTAGCGAAGGAAATAAAAAATTCTTTCTATTTCCGCTCCGCCTCTTGCAAAGGAAATTTAGCACCAGCCAAAGAAAAATTCGAAAATTCTTCTGAATTTTCTTCTTCACAACCCTTCCTCCGCTCAACCCGCAAAGGAATGAAATATTTCCTTCTAATTTCTCCTAATTCAGAATTGCCTCCACAACAAACAGACATCAATGGAAATTGATTCTCCTTCTCCAGTAAACGGAGAAGAATGGAAATCGCGAAAGAAATTCCTCCGCTTCCGCCTCAATCACGCCTCCAATTCCTCCTTCCGCTCGAACTCGCAGTGTCCTGATCCGCGATTCCTTTCTGTCGCCAAAACAGAAGCACGAACGTCCCTCCCGCGACGCGAACTCTTCCTTCTGCCTCCCGCCTCATGCGGGAACAGTGCATCTGCGAACTCGGCCCTGTAGCTGCGATCCTCCGCTCCTTCCCGCACCAGTCAACTCCCCAGCAGCCTTCGCACCGATGTCTTGCCGCCGCCAATCGCAACTTCTTGCAATTCGTGAATTCTCCTGTTATATCGAAGCCGCGAACTAGTGAACTCTTCTGCTGTACCGCGAACTCGCGAACTCTTCTTCTTCTGCTGCTGTACTGAAACCCCGTCATTCCAGCGCCGAGCCGTCCGAATCGCAGCGTAGCCCAATTCCCCGAAGCCTTCGCCGAACTGCTTGCAACCTCTGTCTGCCGCGAACGGTAGAGAAATCAGAAGAACTCTGCGACACTTCTGCAAACTGTGTCGAAACCTTTGCGTTTGTTCGCAGTAACCCGCGAACCTGCTTTGCTCACGATTCTGAAAATGAAGCCTACGCCGAAATCCTCGTCCCGCCGAAATCCTCTTCGAAGATTAGGAACTACGGCGAACCTTGCTCCGGTCGAATTCACTGAAGCAACTTCCTGCGCTGAATCTGACACCCTAGCCGCCAAACTCCTCTGCCAAAATCTTCTTTATTCCTGCGCCGCCGAAATTTTTCTTCCCTGTCCTTAAACCTCGCTTTGATACCACTTGTTGAGAAATTAGGACGAAGAAAAACAAGAACGACACAAATCCAGAAGAACACATAGAGATTTAACGAGGTTCGACAAAGATGACTACGTTCTCGGAAGCAAAGTGGCGACCTCCTTTTCAATATTCAGAAAAAAATACAGAATATAAGATTCAGCTCTCTCTAAAGCCTGAGATTACAAACATGTCTATTTATAATTCTAGAGTAAACCTTACAGTACAATATGTAATTACAAAATTACCCATGTACCGTATAGTGGGGCGTTGACCCAACACCCCTAACCCACATAACGTAACTTCCCGATTTGGGCAGATTCTTCCGCTTCGTTCCAGCGTCTGTCCCTATATGGTATATGAGCCATACCATAACAAATTTAATCTTTTAGATNATTACAATGCTTTTGTTTGTGTACTTAATTATTCTATACATGGGTCATTCCTCCATGGAATCCATTGAAATAATCTTATTTTTTTTACCAAATTTTTTGATAGTTATATATAACACCTAAACATTTTTATTTATAGAAAATATTATTATCACTAATTTTATAAAAGTGAAATATGCATTTTCTTGCATATTTTAATGGCATGAAAATATTATAAATATAAATAATAGGTTTAACGGTTAGATATATAAATACATTTGATGTTTATGTAAATTTCGCTAATTTATCTTTTTCTTTTGTTAATTTTTAAGAAATTGATTTATTTATTAAAGCATAAAATTTCACTGAATGAGGTCGATCTAATTAATTTTATTCTAGCTCTAGCCATTGTCTTATATGTGGCTCTTTCATTTTATTTTCATTGCGAGTTTATGCACTTCCCATCCTTAGTGAATGAATATGTGTTTCTGAATCCATCGTGTTGATTCATCTGGTTAAATTACCATGGTCTCCCCAACAAAAGGTGAGTAACATCCATAGAGACCATTGCACATCACATTTGATACTACAGCTGGCACCCAATCAATAACTTCATGAGGCACCTTCTGTCAATGTTGGCTCTATTTGTCTTCTTCAACCTTGTCATAGAATATTGCTCAGAGTGCCTCTAAATAATGAGACCCAATTTCCCTACCATCGACATAGATGGCACGATCTTACTATTCCTTCCATTGATTATGAGACTGCATATCTTTTTGTTCATAGCGCAATGAGTGTATTGTGAATAAACCATTGTGAATCCCTTGCATCCTTGATTTGTAGGATCTGTCAAACCACAAGTGCTTCTTCTTCATTCGGTAGCAGATGATACACCACACCTTTTTACTCAGCTTTCTTCTCATCCCTAACATCCTCCACGATGCACTGCTTCGTAGAGGACACGATCTGACAAGTCGGGCAGCTAGAGACAATGTGCCCAAATCCTTAGCATCTGAAGCATTTTCTAGCAGGAACTTTAGCAGGTGTGCTACTCTTATCAGGCTTCTTTCTCAACTCTATTTGATGTGCTCCTGTTGGTGTCTCCAACTGTGGGTGGCTACTTGACTAGTGGTTGTAGTCTGCTCTTTTCCTGTTATCTCTCCACTTTCAATGCTAAGGTATAGACATGCCCATGTGACCAACATGGTTGTAGCGGTACCACATTGCTAAAACTGGGCTTCAGTCCCTCAAGGTACCAGGCTACAGTGTGATCCTCCAGCTCGTTCAACTCGCATTTCATCTGTAAGCGGTGGAATTGATCTGTGAACTCCTCCATTGAAAGGTTTCGCTATTGCAAGTAGTGGAGGTTCAAAAACATGTACCGTTAGTAATGAGGTGGATGATGTTTCTTTTGCATTGCTTTCTTCATATTTTCCCATTTCGTAATCTTATCACTGTTTTCTCTTTTCATATGTTTCTGCAAGTTCTCCCATCACAAAGAGACGCTTTTTTTCAACTTGATATCATCTAATTTTACTCGTGTATCTTCTGACATGTCCTTCTATTCAAAGATTCACTCAACTGATTGTATCTGGTCGATCAAATCTTCCAGATCCATGCCTCCCTCAAAATGTGGTAGATCCACTTTGATGTCGAAGTCTCAGTGTCCCTTAAAAGTGGGTTCCTTTCTTGGCCTCCTCTAATATTGAATTTTGAAGCAACAATGTTGGTATTCCTTGTCGTTGATGTCTTTCATATGGAAAGGATTTAGATCTTTATCCATGACCCCCCTTGACTCTCCAGATCATGGTCGAGGTTAATCTCCCTCTGGATCCCACCATCAATCTATTCTAATCTTTGTTGGAATTGACTTATCTCCCGTCGTAATTCATCTTGGGTGGGGTCTGACCGGCATCTGCTCAGGGGGCATGATTGAAAATTTGGAATCCGCGGAAGAAAAAAACAAAAGGGTAAAAAAGGAAAGAACAAAAAGGAAAGGAGGAAAAAAAAAGAAAAAAAAATGGCAAGCTTTAAGGAACTGTAAGATAGGGCTAGAGTTAGGTTAGCTCTGATATCAAATTATACTAGAGTTAACCCAAACCATGATCTAATGAAAAATTGTATTGTTAAATTTAAAACTACAACCATGAATCCTCAACATAACACTATACAAACATATCAACAACACATAAGTACATCAACTTTGCAGAACAAGAAAAGGAACAACACAAAACACAAAAATGACTCTTTAGAGGAGAGCAGAAAGCCCATAAGGGAGGGAAAAGAGCGCCATTCATGCTGGAAGGTGGTTGACAACCCATGACTATAATGTCAGATGATGGAGGGGTGTGGGTAGCTACTGGGAGGAGGCTGAAAACAATTGACAATGACATATTATGGAATAAAGGTGGTGGCGGTGACTGGACAGCAACAGGAGTTGGTGCCAAGGTAGGAAAATAACAGGAATCGGTGTTCAGGGGTTGGCCAGCAACAGAATGAGGCTCTGAAGGTCAGTACAGTTGCTGGAAGGCGGCTGGAAGCAAGGATAGTAGTGGGAAGAGGGGTTGGAAGGCTTGTGCGGTGGCTGGGAGAGCAGCAGTGAGAATTGGTTAAGGAGAAGATTCCAACCTCATACAAGGTATAACCGGAACACCTTCTCACCTCTAGATACATCCCTTGAAGGAAAAAAGTCTGAATCAAAATAGAAAGGTGATGAAAAAAGAAGATATACAAAGAAAGTGCTAGAAAAGGAAGGCCTAAACAACGCAAGGAATCAAATATAAAAAAATGGAGCAGATGGCAGTAGATGACGACCGCTTCAACTAACAGCAATGGACGCTGCAGCACGGGCCACTTTCAAGCGGCAGACATTTTACTTGAACGATATAATCCAAATTTGGCCAAATTAATCGAATTCTAAATTCAACTAAAAAATAAACTGCATTGTGAACTTAAAATTCATTAAAACTTCAACTTTTCATTTATAAATTTTCTTACCAAATATAAAATTTTTTCAAAACCCTGCCGAAAAAAAAAACAAAAAAAAAACAGCACATTGCTCATACACTCGACCAAATGGTCCCTAAACCAGCCAAGGATTTTATTAAATTTGACATAATATCACTTTTTCGCCTCCTCCAAGTATAGATTAAGATTAATAATATTGATTTATCAATTTTATGTTTAAGAAGAACAAGCTTTTCAAGATTTTGAACATCATTTTTTTTCATTCACTTAACCCTTAAAAAAAATTAGGGGCATTTACATACATACCACATAATTATTTAGCATCCACATATCTAACATTTAAACTCTCAAAATTTTAACTTCACATCAACATCACCTCCATTCATACATAGTACCATGACAGCAAAGTGTTATACCATTTAAATATTAAATTTTAGGCGATAAATTTGTAAATACATAAGAATTGGGGGATGTTTAAGTAAATTTCCCAAAAAAATAAAAATATTCACATTAAAGGATAACACTCATAATAATACTAATTAATGATCCGCATGATATTAATAATAATCCATCCTTAATTCATCTCTCTCTGTCATCCACTCCCTTGTTCCATGACTGCATAGAAGCCATGAGGGAATCCATTCCTCAACTTTATTTAAGCATCTTCTCTGTAAGTACCCCTGTCTGAACCTTTTATTTACACGTCTGCTAATCCAGTCAGATTGCTTGCGCTTCAGGCCAATTAGGCTCTGCTACCGTGTTCCAGTTCAGAATGTTAATCAAATTCGTTCAAATTAGTTTAGTTGAAGCTCCAACCAGGACATAAATGCTCTGAGTTCTGCTACTTCGAACTCTCTGAAACATTGTAAAAAAAAGCTCAATGGTATGAGTGCAATACATAAAACAAAAAAAAAAAAAGAAATAAACAAAATCTTATCTTGCCCCATTTTTGAAGCAAAATCAATCATTTTGAGATAAAAAGTGAGATTTCAAATGCAAGTGGTGACTTGTATAAGAGAAAGAGGAGTTTAGGATCTTCAAAGTAATGAAGCTCTTTGTTACAACAATGGCTGTTAGAAAATACTCAAAGCTCACCCAAGCATAAAGCTGAAGAATCCTTTGCAGCTTTTTCTGCAGTAGTATATCCATGATCTTTTCCTCTTTTTCTGTCTTCCTCATGTCCATTATAATTGAATACAGACTGAAGCGGTAAAAGACATAAGAAACTTTACAAAGCCAAAGAAAATTCAGTTGAAGCTCAAGGAATGGCTCAATCTCTCTCTCAAGTACTCCTCCAAGGAACTGTTCGACGTCGTGAAATCAAACGAATGGGCTAGGCTGCTCACAGAAAGCGCAACATCATCGTCGATGCCGAGCAATGCTAAGTTAATGTGGGATTGAATGTTTAAATTATTGATTGTTGCCTCATCATCCATATCATCAAACAGCATTGAAGAACCCAACTCCAACTTTGCTAACTTCACAGCTTCATCATCACCTTTGATTAGCTTCAAAACCTGCAGATTTGAATCAAATTATGCTTTTGAAATTAAATTCATCAGGCAGCGACCATAGGGAGCTTCTAAAGAGTGAAAAGTTTGGATCTTGGAATCTTACAAGAGCTATACTGGGCCGATCTCCCGGCATTTCTCTGATGCATAGGGAAGCAACAAAGCACATTCTTTCCATCTCATCTGTTTTGTAATTTTCACCTAAGCTTGGATCTAGCAGTTGCTCAAGGCTCCAAGCACGCAGTATGGGCTTTGCCTGCCAACAGTATCACATAAATGAACAAAATTTCGAAGTTCCGCATATATACCAGTTGGCTGTGAAACTAAAAGGATCTTTACAATGAAATAGACCAGCCTTCAAGTGTCAAAGTCTATAAAAATGTCAAATTAATCCACAAACTCATTAAATTGGGGCTGAAATAATCATACATGCCAACTATTTCAGCCAATATTAAAAGAGTCTGAGGACTCTTGAGACTAAAATGGCGTCTTGTAAAGAGTTAGGACTCTATTTTAACATTTCTGATTCTCCCAATTAATATATTATGTTGCAATTTTCACAATAAAAACACAGATGAAATCATTGACTTACCCATAGAACCAAACTCTCCTCACCCTTAGGACCATTAGTGCTTACTGGCTTTCTTCCGGAGAGAAGCTCGAGAAGAACGACCCCGAAAGCATAAACATCGACCTTTTCATCTATTTCGCCATACGCGAAGCACTCAGGAGCAAGATACCTTCCAAGTAAGAGCAATATTAGAAATTGGCAGACTTGAGATAGACTAAAGAAGAAAAAACACTACACATACCCAAATGTCCCTTCCAAATCACTGCTAGTTGTGTTCTTCATGCATGTTGATGCCAATCGAGCTAGTCCGAAATCCGACAGCTAAAGCATAGCATAAAAAGAACAACAATTTTTTTCTTTTCAAAAATGTCATAAGAATCCAGAAGAAAAATTAGATATATCATCAAAATACCTGTGGCTCAAAATCATCAGATAAGAGAATATTTGAGGATTTCACGTCGCGATGGATCACAGGCTGTTCAGCGCTGCTCTCATGTAAGTAATGCAAAGCTTCTGCCACTCCAACTGCAATTTTATATCTTTCAGCCCAGCCAGGACTATTTTTTCCTCCCTCGTTGCCTAATGAAATTAAGAACATAGATAAGGATATTTTAAAAAGATTTACACACACACCACTCAATTCCCAGGCATTTACATATTTAACACGTTTTATTCAATTTTTACATACATGCCACCTTACCTATGAATAAAAAAGGTGTACTTCACTTTTAAAAGTTAAACTGCCAGTATATTTGATGCGATATGAAAAGTTTAGGTGGTATAAATCTAAAAAAGTAAAGTTTTGGTCTTAGATATGTAAATATAAAGGAAATGAGTGGTTTGTATGTAAATGCTCCTTTCTTAAACTGTTCAGACTGATTTATTAAAAGAAGGTGAATCCATACCATGGAGATTGTCTTCTAAACTGCCCCTTGATAGGAAATCAAAGACCAACACAAGTTTCTTGTTCTCAAAACAAAACCCAGTTAGGGAGATGATATTCTTATGCTTCAAGTTTGACATAATCTTAATTTCTGAAATGAAATTCTTCAGCGCGTCTTCTGAGTGTTCCAATACTTTCACTGCAAGCTCTTTCTTATCCAAAAGGCAACCTTTATAAACCCTGCTATTGCCTCCCTTCCCAATGATATTCTCTGCAATGATTTTGAGTACCATCAGGGAAAAGAAATATAATAAACAAACACATAAAAAATAGGGGCATTTACATATATAGCACTCAATTCTGATGGATTTACGTATCTCACATCAAAACTTTCATTTTTACACTCATAGCAGCCAATTCTTCCATATCACATAAAAAATAACACAAACTATCATTTCTTAATAGTTTAATCCACCATTTCATGCATAGATAAAGTGCCATGCTTGTAAATATGGAGCTTTAAGTGTGATATACGTAAATCCATAAGAGTTGTGTGCTGCATATGTAAGTTTCCCTAAAAATAATAAGATAAACAGACGAGCAACCAGGAGAGAAATTAGATGTCGCCTGCTCCAGTTCCTTGTAGCTGAACAGCCTGCAAGAAGACGAATGCTTCTCATGAAGAGAGAGTAATTCTCTAGAGAGATCCTTTGTTTCATCATCAAACTCAAAGGAGGGAATAGAAGGAGTGACTCCATTAAAATCAGGTTTGGAAACTTCATCAGACTTATCCTGCTTGTGATCAGGATGTACGACCGCTGATATTGGAAACCAACTAGGAAGATGCTTAGCCAATTGAACAGCAGAAGCTTTTGGCCTTCTCTGAGGAGAATTGTTCTTATGACAAGAAAAAGTTCTGCGAAATAGAGACCATCCAGGTTTTCTTTGTGACGATTCCAAAATCTGCGAAGGCAAACAGCCCATAGGTCTGGCATGAAACTTAGTTAGAATTTCATTAAAGGGCCCCTCCCCAGAGTCTGAAGAAGCGTGACACAGCTCGCCGAAGACAGCAGAGTACAGTGGTTCATCTAGAGAGTTATTGGCTACAAATTTCTCATTCTTTGACAGGCTGAATCTCCATGACAATTTAGAAGCAAAACTGTTGATTCTGTCACTGCTCAATCTGGCACTGGATGCAGAAGGAAGACAATGGAAGGAACGTCTTGAGAGATCTGCATCTTTTTTAGGTTGCTCATTGATCTTACAGGGCCTTACAGAATCTGTTCCAAGCGAAAGATCATCAATGCTTCTTTCTCCTGTCACCAAAATGAAATTTCGAGCTCCTTAGTGGAGAACTGAACTACCAAATTCACACAAGGAATTAAGAGAAAAATCAACCTGCTGCTTCTTCCCCGAAAACTATCTTCCCATTATTCACGGCAAGCACCAAGCAACAGCCGGAAAGCTTCTTCGCGCAGTATTTCGCAACGGAGATAGAAAAATAACTGCCAATTCAAACCGATCAAAGAAGAACAACTAAGAAAAGAGAAATGGAAGTTAGAAGGTTACCTAAACCCTTGGTTGCTGCACTTGGAAACCCCAACAATGAGTTTCGAAGCCGAAGCCGAGCTCGTCTCCTGAGCCAATGCTCTCCGAATAGAAGAACCCCGACTTATCTTTAGCTTCAGATCGATCTGAAAAAAAATAACAAGAATGTAGAAACCTTCTTCGCATCTATCGCTAGCGATCAGTGCAACCGAAACAATACCTGCTTCAGGTTACAGAAAACCTCGTAGGCAGCGATCATGGCATTCAATGCGTTCACAGTAGAGTTCAAAGACAAGCACTCCCCACCGGAATCCGGCACCTCTACAACCCAAAATCGCAAACAAGCGAAGATTACACGAAAGCCCCAAAAACGTTTTATCGGTTAATGATCGAATTACCAGCGGGAAGAACATGGAGCGCAATGACGCGATCGCCGGCTTGCGCGACATTCACGAGAGTCCATGTTAAGAGCTCCCTGCTTCCGTCGTCCTCCTTTATTCCGACCACCATCGTCGTCCCCTCCCCATTCTTCCCCCCATTTGTTTCTCCCGCAGATTCCTCCAGAGGAAAGTCCATGTCTTTCCCAATCCCGACTTCTCTTCCTCGAATTCCTCGCCGAACAGAGGAAGGGGAGAGCCCTCTCTCACAGAACTCNAATTTTGAGATAAAAAGTGAGATTTCAAATGCAAGTGGTGACTTGTATAAGAGAGAGAGGAGTTCAGGATCTTCAAAGTAATGAAGCTATGGCTGTTAGAAAATACTCAAAGCTCACCTAAGCATAAAGCTGAAGAATCCTTTGCAGCTTTTTCTGCAGTAGTATATCCATGATCTTTTCCTCTTTTTCTCTCTTCCTCATGCCCATTATAATTGAATACAGACTGAAGCTGTAAAAGACATAAAGAAACTTTACAAAGCCAAAGAAAATTCAGTTGAAGCTCAAGGAATGGTTCGATCTCTCTCTCAAGTACTCCTCCAAGGAACTGTTCGACGTCGTGAAATCAAACGAATGGGCTCTGCTGCTCACAGAAAGCGCAACATCATCGTCGATGCCGAGCAATGCTAAGTTAATGTGGGATTGAATGTTTAAATTATTGATTGTTGCCTCATCATCCATATCATCAAACAGCATTGAAGAACCCAACTCCAACTTTGCTAACTTCACAGCTTCATCATCACCTTTGATTAGCTTCAAAACCTGCAGATTTGAATCAAATTATGCTTTTGAAATTAAATTCATCAGGCAGCGACCATAGGGAGCTTCTAAAGAGTGAAAAGTTTGGATCTTGGAATCTTACAAGAGCTATACTGGGCCGATCTCCCGGCATTTCTCTGATGCATAGGGAAGCAACAAAGCACATTCTTTCCATCTCATCTGTTTTGTAATTTTCACCCAAGCTTGGATCTAACAGTTGCTCAAGGCTCCAAGCACGCAGGATGGGCTTTGCCTGCCAACAGTATCACATAAATGAACAAAATTTCAAAGTTCCGCATAAAAACCAGTTGGCTGTGAAACTAAAAGGATCTTTACAACGAAATAGACCAGACTTCAAGTGTCAAAGTCTATAAAAATGTCAAATTAATCCACAAACTCGTTAAATTGGGGCTGAAATAATCATACATGCCAACTATTTCAGCCAATATTAAAAGAGTCTGAGGACCCTTGAGACTAAAATGGCGTCTTGTAAAGAGTTAGGACTCTATTTTAACATTTCTCATGCTCCCAATTAATATATTATGTTGCAATTTTCACAATAAAAACACAGATGAAATCATCGACTTACCCATAGAACCAAACTCTCCTCACCCTTAGGACCATTAGTGCTTACTGGCTTTCTTCCGGAGAGAAGCTCGAGAAGAACGACCCCGAAAGCATAAACATCGACCTTTTCATCTATTTCGCCATACGCGAAGCACTCAGGAGCAAGATACCTTCCAAGTAAGAGCCATATTAGAAATTGGCAGACTTGAGATAGAATAAAGAAGATAAAACACTACTTCACATACCCAAATGTCCCTTCCAAATCACTGCTAGTTGTGCTCTTCATGCATGTTGATGCCAATCGAGCTAGTCCGAAATCCGACAGCTAAAGCATAGCACAAAAAGAACAATAATATTTTTCTTTTAAAAAATGTCATAAGAATCCAGAAGAAAAATTAGATATATCATCAAAATACCTGTGGCTCAAAATCATCAGATAAGAGAATATTTGAGGATTTCACGTCGCGATGGATCACAGGTTGTTCAGCGCTGCTCTCATGTAAGTAATGCAAAGCTTCTGCCATTCCAGCTGCAATTTTATATCTTTCAGCCCAGCCAGGACTATTTTTTCCTCCCTCGTTGCCTAATGAAATTAAGAACATAGAAAAGGATATTTTAAAAGGATTTACACACACACCACTCAATTCCTATGCATTTACATATTTAACACGTTGTATTCGATTATTACATACATGCCACCTTACCTATGAATAAAAAAGGTGTACTTCACTTTTAAAAGTTAAACTGCCAGTATATTTGATGCGATATGAAAAGTTTAGGTGGTATAAATCTAAAAAAGTAAAGTTTTGGTCTTAGATATGTAAATATAAAGGAAATGAGTGGTTTGTATGTAAATGCTCCTTTCTTAAACTGTTCAGACTGATTTATTAAAAGAAGGTGAATCCATACCATGGAGATTGTCTTCTAAACTGCCCCTTGATAGGAAATCAAAGACCAACACAAGTTTCTTGTTCTCAAAACAAAACCCAGTTAGGGAGATGATATTCTTATGCTTCAAGTTTGACATAATCTTAATTTCTGAAATGAAATTCTTCAGCGCGTCTTCTGAGTGTTCCAATACTTTCACTGCAAGCTCTTTCTTATCCAAAAGGCAACCTTTATAAACCCTGCTATTGCCTCCCTTCCCAATGACATTCTCTGCAACGATTTTGAGTACTATCAGGGAAAAGAAATATATTGAACGAACACATAAAAAATAGGGGCATTTACATATATAGCACTTAATTCTTATGGATTTACGTATCTCACATCAAAACTTTTATTTTTACACTCATAGCAGCCAAGTCTTCCATATCACATAAAAATAACACAAAATATCATTTCTTAATAGTCTAATCCACCATTTCATGCATAGATAAAGTGCCATGCTTGTAAATATGGAGCTTTAGGTGTGATATACGTAAATCCATAAGAGTTGTGTGCTGCATATGTAAATTTCCCTAAAAAATAATAAGATAAACAGACTGCCAACCAGGAGAAAAATTAGATGTCGCCTGCTCCAGTTCCTTGTAGCTGAACAGCCTGCAAGAAGACGAATGCTTCTCATGAAGAGAGAGTAATTCTCTAGAGAGATCCTTTGTTTCATCATCAAACTCAAAGGAGGAAATAGCAGGAGTAACTCCATTAAAATGAGGTTTGGAAACTTCATCAGACTTATCCTGCTTGTGATCAGGATGTACGACCGCTGATATTGGAAACCAACTAGGAAGATGCTTAGCCAATTGAACAGCAGAAGCTTTTGGCCTTCTCTGAGGAGAATTATTCTTATGACAAGAAAAAGTTCTGCCAAATAGAGACCATCCAGGTTTTCTTTGTGAGGATTCCAAAATCTGCGACGGCAAACAGCCCATAGGTCTGGCATGAAACTTATTTAGAATTTCATTAAAGGGCCCTTCCCCAGTGTCTGAAGAAGGGTGACACAGCTCGCCGGAGACAGCAGAGTACAGTGGCTCATCTAGAGAATTATAGGCTACAAATTTCTCATTCTTTGACAGGCTGAATCTCCATGACAATTTAGAAGCAAAACTGTTGATTCTGTCACTGCTCAATCTGGCACTGGATGCAGAAGGAAGACAATGGAAGGAACGTCTTGAGAGATCTGCATCTTTTTTAGGTTGCTCATTGATCTTACAGGGCCTTACAGAATCTGTTCCAAGCGAAAGATCATCAATGCTTCTTTCTCCTGTCACCAAAATGAAATTTCGAGCTCCTTAGTGGAGAACTGAACTAGCAAATTCACACAAGGAATTCAGAGAAAAATCAACCTGCTGCTTCTTCCCCGAAAACTATCTTCCCATTATTCACGGCGAGCACCAAGCAACAGCCGGAAAGCTTCTTCGCGCAGTATTTCGCAACGGAGACAGAAAAATAACTGCCAATTCAAACCGATCAAAGAAGAAGAACTAAGAAAAGAGAAATGGAGGTTAGAAGGTTACCTAAACCCTTGGTTGCTGCACTTGGAAACCCCAACAATGAGTTTGGAAGCTGAAGCCGAGCTCGTCTCCTGAGCCAATGCTCTCCGAATGGAAGAACCCCGACTTATCTTTAGCTTCAGATCGATCTGAAAAAAATAACAAGAATGTAGAAACCTTCTTCGCATCTATCGCTAGCGATCAGTGCAACCGAAACAATACCTGCTTCAGGTTACAGAAAACCTCGTAGGCAGCGATCATGGCATTCAATGCGTTCACAGTAGAGTTCAAAGCCAAGTACTCCCCACCGGAATCCGGCACCTCTACAACCCAAAATCGCAAACAAGCTAAGATTAAACGAAAGCCCCAAAAACGTTTTATCGGTTAATGATCGAATTACCAGCGGGGAGAACATGGAGCGCAATGACGCGATCGCCGGCTTGTGCGACATTCACGAGAGTCCATGTTAAGAGCTCCCTGCTTCCGTCGTCCTCCTTTATTCCGACCACCATCGTCGTCCCCTCCCCATTCTTTCCCACATTGGTTTCTCCCGCAGATTCCTCCAGAGGAAAGTCCATGTCTTCCCCAATCCCGACTTCTCTTCCTCGAATTCCTCGCCGAACAGAGGAAGGGGAGAGCCCTCTCTCACAGAACTCCGCCTCATCAATTGGCATTGTGCTCGGTTTCGTCGTTGGATTCGAAATTATTAAATATAAATTTGGCTTCTTTGCCGGACCACCATCTTCGATTTATTGCTATTTTTTTTGGTGATGGTGAAAAAAGAATCTGTCAATCAAGTGCGGAGTAAAACTGTGGTGTGGCAGATGCCAATTGTCTGTGAGTGGTGGATTCGTTGAATGCATTTCACATGTGTAACAGTTGGTTGATGATTATACCCCGAACAAGTTGCTCTCAAGATCAATTTATATAAATAGCACTTATGTTATATTAGTTATATGTTTATCATATTTATATATATAGAACTTTATTAANTGGCAGATGCCAATTGTCAGTGACTGGCGGATCCGTTGAATGCATTTCACATGTGTAACAGTTCGTTGATGATTATACCCCGAACAAGTTTCTTTCAGGATGAATTTATATAAATAGCACTTATGTTATATTAGTTATATGTTTATCATATTTATATATATAGAACTTTATTAATTTTCATTAATGAATTTAATGGACTGTATTTCTGGAGCATTGTATTTTAATTCCGTTTTTTTTTATAAATTTAACAGCTTGTCAAAAAAAAAAATTATAATTCAATATAAAAATTTCATGGCATTTGAAACTCATAGTCTTTTTGAGGCAACTGTTGATTATTTATACTCTGTTGATAATATGATAATTTGCGGATTATCAGAATAAAGTGTTTTGATGTTTGAGACAGCTTATTTAAAACAGCTTAGTGGGATATGTTGTTGGATAAATGATCACTCTGCCCCTGTTTGGTTAAACTGTTTGCAACAAAATTGAATGAGGAAAATAATAATAGAACTAATACAGTTGAGTTACAAAAATTAAAATATATTGCTAGCCATTTTGTGAGTATCAAAAGAAATAAAATAAGAAGAAATACAATTACAATTAAAAGTAAAAAAAAAAAAACGTTCAATAAAGAACGGTAGATAGAGTAAGAACTAAAGGGTTTCATGAAATTGTCTTGATTTTAGGAGAAGACAACAAAACAGGGCTTCTATTTTAATTATTTTGTGAATGTAACCCTTCCTATGGTGAGCATAGCATACTCCAAATGTTAATACAATGATTCCACACATCAAATTATGCACTAACTTCTGTATATGATTAAAAAAAATGAACAAGAAGTCAAGTTTTTAAACTATGCAGTAATGAATACATTCAAGAAGTAGCTCTTGATTGGCAACTGCCTTGTAGTGTTTAAAAAACAATTAATTAGCAAATTTCAGTAAAAAGGAATAAAGAGTTTTAATACCGACATTTTACCTAGGGTTCTTGAAAATCCAGAAAAGAAAAGAGTGGGTGCTGCGATTAAGAAATATTAGGTAAGTGGAAACTGTCAAGAAAGTATAGATCAAGAAGGAAAATGAGAGGATCGAGAATACCAACTAAAAGCATGCAATTCATACGATAGGCAGTTGAAAATTGAGATCCCAAGTGATCACATAAGATTCGATAAAGCAAGAAGATTATCTACTTGCTTGGTTGAAGATTATCGCGAGCGAATCGATCGGAAGGAAAGAACTCCTCTGTGCAAATATAATGGAAGAAAGGAGCTCTTTTGCGAACCGAATGGAAGAAGAGAGGTATGTATGCGAACCAAATGGAAGAAGAGAACTCTGTGTGGAGATCGATCAGTAGGAAAGAGCTGTGTAGGAATCCATGCTTTCGGTTTTATGAAGAATCGAAAGCATTTTGATCCAGCAACGATCTGCACGACTTCAGCCTCCTGATAGCCTTTTGATCAAGCTAGAATCGCGGTGTCGATCTCAGCGAAAGGTGAAGGATGAGAAGAAAGATCGGAGAGGGGAAGAGCGACGGTGAGCAAAAGAACACGGGAGTAACTATTACCCCAACGCGAGAAGGAGATGCAGGACAAGGGGTCGATCACACGTCCCCGCCTATTAAAGAAATGGCGAACGTAGTTTTTGAAGTGTTTTGGAGATGCTCGGCGAACACATTATTCAAATGGTGGCACTTACAGAAGCATTTCCAATCATCAATGTCGACAGCCACTAACGACCACCGCTGTCAATATCTATCATCACCAGCATCGGCCACTGTCAAGCACCGCCACAGCAACCCGTCATTGGCACTACCGCCACACATCATTAAGCACCACCGTCGTTTTCGAGTACCACCGATACCGCCGCCACTGCTCTCCGTCAACATCACCGTCGCAGGCCTTTGTCACCACTGTGGCCTCCATCACCACCGTCGACCACTACCACCACCGCTGTCACTGATTACTGATCGTGTTACTGCTTATATGCAACAGTATAACAATGTCTTTGATTATATTTTCACTTATATTTCCTTACTTTTCAGCAGAGTCAAAACTTGATCTTGAAGAAAAAAATAATTTAGCTTTTCAATTTATATATAATTGAGATATTACACAAGTATACATATCGTTATCAAGTAATATAGGACTTTTTGATTAAGACCTGAATATCGAACCCACCAGGGAAATATGCAATATGCTCTATTAAACATCAAAATTTCTATTTTAAAAAGATAATTACTTAAACTAGAGATGTATACACAGTAATTAAAATTCAAATCTTTTTAGTATTTTTGATATTTTGACAAAACATTAACAATTTAAAAATATAACTTGAGTTTATGTAAAAGAAAAACACTGAATTTGAAAATATCTTTCTCTTTATCATGAATCAGTAATAAGCATAGGAATTCTGTTGTTGAAGTATGTAAATTGTGCTGTGTAAAATAGGAGCAATTATATTCTTTACCATTACTAGAGATCCTATAAAGAACATTGACTAATTTAAAGTTTGAATAGTTCTAAAGACCGGCTAGACCTGGAAGACACCAGCTCTCACTCTAGAGTTCCCTCGATTTCCTCCACCTGAGGGCTAACATCTCGTATCAGAACCTAAAATAATGAACCAAATTGAGGGCTTTAACCTGTCACTTTAAAGTCTTCTAACTCTACAACCTTTAATGATTATTTACCTATTTATTTGCACCAAATCATATGAATTACATTCTCATTCATACACCCTCATGTGATTCTTTCCAATTATTGACCGAGACAATACCACCCCGGTTCTTACATGTTCTCACAACAAAATTTAACATCTGGATATACTAAATCAAGAAGTAAATGAAGTTCATGGATTTAAATCATCACAACTTCTTCCAACATTAAAGAATTAATACTCTCTACAACTTTCATTCAATACTTTAATTACTTATTATTTTAAGGATAAAGATAAAAAAAAACTACTCAGAATTCATACATAAAACAAAACCACACTTTAGTTTAAAAGTAGAAATCATTGTCAAACGAACAAAAAATCTTGATTAAAACCAAAAGTAGTTTAAAAACAAAAGATAAAAACTTATCTCAAATCCTTCAATAAACTCTTGAAGTTCCTTTGGATCTCTTCTCTTTTACAACACTCTTAAATCTCAAAATAAAGCTAAAACAAAAAGGATAAAGTAAATTTTTGGTGCCTGAAAATCTCTCAAAAACTCTCTAAAAAACTCCCAATTTCCAACACTTTTCAGAACTTTCAAGCACACTTCAAAAAGTCTCAACTTCCTTCATTTATAAATCTTCAAGAGATGCCTTGATAACTCTTCAAAATGTGTTACAATTCGATGTATTCTCTAAATGATGCCTCATTTCACAAGTCTTTTAATAATATTTTCGTTACTAGTGGTCATAACCACCATCTTTAGCCAATAGGTGCCTCAAATACCTCTTTAAAATTCAGCTAAATGAAGAAAACCGCCAAATAACTGCCTCTGACGCTTAAGCGTGGGGCCTCTGGCGCTTAGGTGCGGTCTTCTTTGTTTAACAGGCGCTTAAGCGCCAGATCTGACACTTAGACGCCAAAACACTTTGACACAATTTTCACCTCTTTACTCCAAATTTGATCATTTTTCACTCCTTTTAGCATTTTTCACATTTTTACTTGTACCTGAAAGAAAAACACACAAATACATTACATTAAAGCGCAATATCTAAAAAATATATATAAAAATACCTCTAAAAATACTATATATTTTAGGTGTATCAAGTACCACCAGCATTGTTAGTCGCTAGTAGGCACCATCACCAACACCGCCGCCCTCCACTGTTAGCAAACATATTACTATGAAATACATTATTTTTATTTTACCCAAAAAAATGATGTCTTTCATTTATTTACACCATATCAAATAACTCCGCAGTATTTCAATAACAATATATTAATCTTGTATTGCAATCATTTTATATTGCGTTTTTGGTTGGCAATCAAACATCCCTTAAACTTCTTTGAATGCCCGTGCACCAAAGATATGAGGGATATAACATTATCTTCTTAAATAAACTAAGATAATGAAATGTGTAAATCATGATAAAATCAAATAAGATGAGCGAAGATTTGAAATGTAATAACAACAAAAAGGTTGATTTAGTTTAACCTTAGTTAGATCGGGTTGACCTAAGTTTAGTTAAAGTCTGGTTGGGTAGACGCGAGTTAGGTCGGGTTGACATAGAATTGGATAAAATCAGTTTGGGTTTAAGTTGAGTTGGGTTAACTCGAGTTAGGTCGGGTTGACCAAGGTTCGATTAAGGTTGATTTGGGTTAAATCGAGTTACGTCGAATTGTCCTAGGATTGGTTTAGGCTGATTTGGGTTATCTCGAGTTTGGTTGAGTTGACCCAGGTTTAATTTAAGTTGATTTGGGTTAGCCCGAGTTGACCCAGGTTCGATTAAAGTTGATTTCAGTTAACCCGAATTAGGTCGGGTTGACCCATAATTATTTTAAGTTGGTTTGAATTAACTCGTGTTAGGTCAGATTGAACTATGATTGGTTTAAGTTGATATGAGTTAACCTGAGTTAGGTCGAGTTAACCCTGGATTGCCTTAAGTTGGTTTGGGTTAACACGAGTTAGGTCCGGTTAACCCAGTTTAATTTATGTTAGGCCAAATTAAGTCTTGATTGAGATAGGTCTAAATTAGGTTAGACTTAAGTTTAAAATTTGAATTAAGTTGAGCCAGGTCTGAGGTTGGATTAGACCTAAGTTGAATGTCAAGTTTTACGATCTAAAAGTTGAGTTAAGTCGAATTATGTCTAAGTTATGTTAGGCCTAGATTAGCATGTTTAGAATTTTTTGAATCAGGCCCTGGCCGAGTAGACTTGAATGAGGTTGAGTTAGGTCTAAGTTGAATTAGACGTAATTTATGTTTCAAATTGAGTTGGGATAGATCTAAGTTTGGTGAGACCTAGGTTGAAATAGAGATTTTAGTTGAGTTAGATCCAATTTATGTTATACTTAGATTAAATTTACTTGGGTTAGGTCTAATTTGAGTTAGACCTAAATTAAATTTAAAGTTGGTCCATAGTTAGGCCTAAGTTAGATTGAAGGTTGGATTTTGGGTTAGGTGCAAGTTAGGTTGGACCTAAGGTGAATTTAATCGAGTAAGGTCTAACTTGGGTTAGACCTAAGTTAAATTTAAAGTTTGTTAAGGTGGTTTCATAATAAAGGGATAATTATGAAGTCGACCTTTATAAATCAACTCAGTGTTTTCATTAAGACATGAGCTTATAGTTTTCTAAGTTAATTTTTATGTTTAACTTAGGTTTAGGTGACAACTAGGGCAAAAATGCAAAATTTATCATTTTACAAATTTACCCCTAATATTATAATTTCATTTTTAAATTTTCAGATGTGAGTAGCCATTTTAATGCTTAGAGTTATTGCCCTAAATTTTATTTTAAATTTTTATTTTGATTTATATTTTTATGATTTTCATTCCATTTTTTATAATTATTTTTCAAAATAACTATAACTTTGGTAGGATATTAGACATTTTAATGTTATGGCGGTCCTCTGACTTTTGAAAAAAATAAAATATACCTAAAGACAGGGAATAATCACTGAAACTTTCATATTTTTTTGTCTTATATTTAATTTTTTTAATTAAAATACCTTGAGAGGTATTTAATTAATCAAGAATTAAATATATGTTAATTATTTTGTTTTTCATTTTTTTCATTTTCTCCTCTGCTCACTAAGTTCAGGGGTATTTATTATTATTTTTTTTATAGTTTATATTTACTAAGTTATGAATTTTTTAAAGTTGTATTGTATTTTCTGGATTTATTTAATTTAGAAAATCCAAATTTTCTCAGTTAACCAACGCAACATTAGGTCAGTCTCATATGCGTCGAAATCCCACGCGGCGCTTCGCTACTAGTTGTGCTTTACACGCTAACACTAATTTGGCCCGAGATCACATGTTTCCCCCACCTTAGTTCTGTCGTTCGGATTGATCTCCACCGTATGTTCCGAATACACAAAAAACTGATGGTATTCGTTTATTGCCATCGTGGCATGGAAAATTGTCAGTCCCTAAATTCTCTTTCTTGAAAATTTGCTTTTGGTTGAATTACATGATATATATATATATATATATATATATANATTTGTATGCTATAATTGTGTTAAAAAACTTGCTGTTGTAAATCTTATATCTGCCGATTGTGTTGTCTTTGCTGTGTAGGCTGAATGAAACATTTTACCCATCAGTACTTTGTAGGAAGCTATATATATATATATATGAAGGCAAAAAAAACTATATATATATAAGCCCTAAAGAGCTACCCAAGGTACAAATATTTGGAGCATCACCTACTTAAGGCGATACTGTGCTGCCAGGGGATTCAAAATTATAACTTGAGGGAACTTATGAACTTCAAAAAGACAGCTGCACCTAAAGACACTATATCGATTTTACATATATTTTTAGCCCATGATGAAAGCCTACGTCATATGCCTAAAATTTCAGTGCCTTTGTGCCATGATGAAGATCAAACTCTTGACCTGAGCAGACTTAACAGTAACCCCACCACCAACAGACCAAAACTTGGGGCACACAAATACATATATTAGATGTGCATATCACGTACTCATATCAGTTAGTCGACATTTGCATGTTGGTTGTAAGCTTTTTTGGTATGGGGTTCGATTCCACTCGGTGGAGGGTGTGTTACTCAAATTTTCAGGCGCATTGAGGATGACTTGGGCTCGTATAATAGTCTCAAACTATTCCTTTGTGTGTGTGTGTGTGTCTGTATATATATATATATATNTAATTTTGACTTTTCAAAATAACATTTTTAATTTTGAAATGGGGGTGACTAACAAGATCTCATTCATTTATTAGTTTAAATAAACGAACACAATACTACATGCAACACACTTATCCTGAAGAATAAACATATTTACTTGATAATGAGACTCAATTAAATAAACTAATGAATTTATGAAATCTGTTTGGTCTACGAAATATTTTTATGTTGGTCGGCAAGTTCCCCTATCAAATATAAATGATTAGATAGTATTTATATTATCTGAGTTCTAAAGCTCCATATAGGGGCAAACCCTTATAGTTAATTACATCATATATGACTAAAGTCACCTGAGAGACTCTCGATTTAGATCAGATGTAATCTTCTTCAAGAATTTCAAAGTTTAGGGTTTCAAGATTGGACGTGGAAAGTTAGGTGTGAATGGACCAAATAGGAACAATTATTTTGGAATCAAAATGGAAGAAAAGTAGGGAAGGTCAAAGATCCTGAGGAGAACCTCGGTGACTTCCCTAACAATCCCCTTGTTTGGATTAAATTTTGGAAAAGATATTTATTTTGATGTTTCATCCTGTTAATTTTATTGTTTAAGACTTACATTTGCATGAAACGATCATACAAATAGCCTGGAAGATATGAGAGTTTATGTCTTACCAAACGACAACCTGAGAGCCTAAAGAGAGTCAAGGCTTAAATTGCACAACATGGTTGTGCAAAGGTCTAAAGATAAATTGAGGATTTATGCCGTGTTAAATGAGCTACCTCGGAGTCTTATGACTTGTTGTTTAATTATAGGGAAAGTTTAATTGGTGTAGATCTATTTTGCTATTCTAGATTGTCGTCTTCCATATGATTCGACTTGCTCCTTGTTGATAACTGCTCCAGGTTTAGTATTTTATGTATTATTTGAGTTTTCGAAAGAGTTAGAAGGTAGGCCAAATGTAAGTAATTTTAGGGTTTGAAGGTGTGTGAGTTTGTGATAGGCTCAACTTTGTGTGTTCGAGTTTAAGCCACCCAAAGTCAAATAGAGTGCCCCTAAAGCATCAACGGATCTTATAGGAATTATCGCTGAGCATGCCCATGTTGGCTCCAACCTTCTAAGTCATAAAAGCTAGAACAAACATATGAAACTCCAGAAAAGAATAAGGAAGTGTTTAGAATTTCTAAGAAGATTCATCACTAGTCCTCTAAGATAGTCAACATGAAAGACTTATAGCTAGATCTTAGGCTTCTAGAGAAGAGAAACTAGAACTCACAAAAAATGAGGTCAATAAAAATAAAGAACTGTTTGCAATCAAACCCCAATATCACACTCTACACTCAATCAAATCGCATGGGGTTTGATCCTATAGCTTTATCTAAGTGAGACAAACCTATCTATACAGTTAAGTGGATATGCATTATTCGTCCTCTTTACAAAATACTAAAACTAAGCTCAATTTAGAAAATTTGTCTACATACTTTGTATCAAGAGATGAGGCCTAGATTGAGCTTGACAGAAAAGATCTCCTTGATGCCACAGAGCTCCTCTTTGCTCCAATTCGACTTAGTTGAAGACAGTTAGTTGACTTGGTTGAGAATAGCCGGTTTACTAGCTAATGACAGTCGATCAACATATGAGGGTCCTTAGGTTGCCAAACTTTGTTCGGACGACCCATTTGGTCTGATTGTTAGTTTTTAACCCCTTAATTGTTATTCTTGTTGCTAAGGTGAGACTAGGTTGTTGGACAGAGGCAAATTACTATAATTTGGTAGGTAGCCCACCCTTTTAACAGCAGAACCGTTGGGTAATTGAGTGATGTGATGGGCACCTGAATAATTTTGGCGAGTCTTAAGGATTTCTCTAAGGTGACTCGTGATGTTATTTTGGGAAATCCAGTGAATCCCTTTAATTGGTTGGGCATGTTTGGATCTTTGACCTAACAAGTTTTCGTTCGACACTTTGAACATGGTTTCAAGTGGTCGTGCTTAGGCACTGGATCATGCAAGTGAATGTTGATGTGACCTTTGAGCCCTTGTGGGCAAGCTTTGACCATGCTTATTTTTCAGTGCATAGGATCTTCTCGAGATTCATAATGATGTATTTTGGGTGTACATTGCAAATTTTTGTTTGTGGCATTTCAACACTAATTCATTGACGTAAATTGTAGAATAGAGATGACATTTTTCATATCAAAATTTTAATGATAAAATAACATTATCTTGTTTAGGTGATGTGCTTCCACTAAAATGTAAGAGCTAAAAGTAATATCATCCTTAATAAGTAGAAAAAAATGGCAATGCAATATAAAAAGGGTATAATTACTTAAAAACCATCCAAAACATTGATAATTACAAATTAAACACATCCTTAATAAGTAGAAAAAAATGGCAATGCAATATAAAAAGGGTATAATTACTAATAAACCATCCAAAACATTGATAATTACAAATTAAACACACTTATTTTTCTTTTTTGAACTATCCAAAACATTGATAATTACAAATTAAACACACTTATTTTTCTTTTTTGAACTACTAAACTGATTTATTTACATTTGCAGAAATCAAACTCTAAAGAATTTGATTAAGAATTTGATAAAAAATTAAAAAAAATATGAGTTAAAATTTATCAAAAATTTAATCATACACTATGCATTAGAGCTCCATATAAGTTTGATCTCGCCACTAGTACTGATGATGTAACTTTGGAGATGATGATTGTGGCATAGTCCATGGGAGGTATAGCTGTAATTCATGCCTTTGGAATGATGCCTACAATATAGGCTTTATAGATGGCAATTATGATTGCTACATACATTTACCTGCCGATTGTGTTGTCATTTCTGTGCAGGCTGAATGAAACATTTTACCTATCAGTACTTTTTAGGAAGCTCTATATATATTCCTCAAACGCAAAAAAACCTGCTCTATATATATATATATATATATATATATAGTGAATTA
>JXCR01016501.1:51075-95543 GCA_002079205.1 Phalaenopsis hybrid cultivar
TATATATATATATATATATATATGTATTAAAAGTAAAATAATTATTTTTTTTATGTGATATGTGATATCAAAGATTTAGGTGCCAGAAATGAAAATAAGCAAAGTTTAGGCATTTGAAATGTAAAGATATTATTATTGAGAGATATTGTTGTCTCTTGATTTGGCCTTTAATAAATAATGAAAATATCTATTCATTTGTATATGAATCAGCAAGTCTCCTCTAGAGAAGTATTTCATCATAATGAGTCATGAAACAATGAAGAATTAGAGATTAACTTATTGTGAGGCACAAAATACTTTGGCATGGTTTGTACTTGTAATGAGAATGCCTCAAGGTAATTAGAGGCCATGAGGCCCATGACCTCAATGCATTAGGTGAGATATTTAGAGCAATCACTTTCATTGTGTGCAATAAAGAGGCCACATGCAACAAGAAGGCTTTCACATCTTGATGCACTGATTTTTCATAGAAGTTTTCAATCTATTCAAAGCCTCTCTGATATCTAATTTGCTAATTTTGAGTGAGATTAAAATACGTTCCATAGTCTTTGTATTTTTATGCAAAAGATAGTATATCATTTTTTATCATAAACACGTAGAATCTTTGCCTCAAAAACTTGAGTGCAAGTGTTTTCCCCTTGAAGTGTTCCTTATATATCCCTACAAGAACATCTTAAAATGCCTTCTTAGCTATTGATGGTGAATGATATTTTAAGGATGATCCTTTAAATGTTGTTTTATATTATTTATCTCTAATGATGCTAAACTATGAAACTTATCATTGTTTAAATGAAGATAATGTTTATTTTTATTTTGAGGTCTAAAATTTGATCTTAAAGATGCAAGCTTTTTTATATAATTATATTCTAAAAAGAAAAACTTTTCATTAAAAAAATCTCTATTCAGTTCTATAAATCACAATTGTAGATTTCAAGATTATTAATTGAAATTTTAAATGAGGATGGCTCAAGCTGGAACAGTTCTTGCTGGAAGCCAACGAAATAGGAGTAGAGAGCACCAGATATTGAAAGGCTCAGTTGTTACTCCAGTTTTTCTTATGATTGTGTTTTATATTTTAGAAATTGATGACATATTTGGTTTAGGTTGATTAACTTTTAGAAGTTAGAATTTATAATTGACGGAACATGTAGTCAAAACTTCTAGCAGAAGTTAATAAAGTAGCAAGGCCAAACTGATTTGTAGAGACTCAAACATAATCCAAAAGATTGGACTTAAGGGTCACACTCTCACCAAGGAGTGAAATTCCAGCCTGACTGCTAGACTTAAAACATGCATAAAAAAGTTTGTCCAGTAACATCTCATACGAATATAATATATGATGACAATCACATGCACATAAATAATAATAGACTTTTATTATTAAGAAATTAGGTTAGGATTTATGACTCAATCCATATGATCAAGCAGTTTGGGCAGACTTATACTCCGAACCAATGCAAACACTTAAAAAAATTTTCAGCTTTATTATTGACTCAATAAAATGTTGAACTGTCTGAATTAATAGAAGTGATGATTAACTTGTTCCATCAAATTTGATATATGGAAGGAACTTTCAATTGATTAATTTGTTTATGATTATTATGACTCGTAATTTGTAGTTAAGGCTTTGAAGCATGTTATGCAAATCGTAAATGATGCATGCATTGAGCGTCTTAAGCCAAGTCAAGTATGAATGGCTAGTTCATCCCATAAGGTAGGTATTTTTGCAGGTTGGATTCCCTCTTCTATGTAATGGGTGAAAGCCCGAGGAAAGGAAGAGAAGTAATATGATAGTTGTATATGCAGATGGTTTGTCTAATCATTAAGTTTCAACTTGACTTTTACTTAGTGGTTGTTTGGTTGGGAGAATTTATAATGTGCTATGAATTTAAAAAATTAAGTGTTTGGTATGAAGGATCACAAATACATTGTAAAGTAGCAATGAAATTGAAGTTTACAACTTATTTCATTTTGTTAGAAATCCGTCGATTTGGTTGAATTTGAGATTTATACAGTTTGTTAATGTAAAAGGTTATCGGCAAGCCACCGCCTACCGTTGCACATCGCCTGCTTCTGTAGTCTATCACTTACCACCTCTGCCCTCTGTTTACCACCCACCGCTCTCCACTGCCTCCGTCAATCGCCCTCCACCCTCCGTCCACCGCCTTCCATCAACCACCCACTGCCCGCCAATGCCCTCCATCCACCACCAATCCCTCGACTTTCCCGACTCGCTCCGCCCACCGCCTAACATCCACTATCACTGATTACCACCAATCAACTACCTATGTCGATTGACTTCAAATGCCACCCACTAGCCATGACCTCTGGTGGCCTCCCGCTACAATCACTCAGCCTCCCGCCATTGTCTCCTACCACAGGCCGCCACCAACCACCCCCCTAACCACCGGTAAATTTCCTACACCACCATAAAGTAGGCTCCCTGGAGCTGCCACCATTGTTGCCGTCGTGCCACCAATCATCGCCTGTCGTCCATCGGTAGGCAACTAGCTGATGCAAGAAGTCGAACGCCTCCTGTCACTGGCACCCATCCTCACCCACCCTTGCCCACCATCACCGCCTATACTCACTGTCATCGCGATTGATCGACCTCATCATCTGGCACAGGCCACCGACCGCTACCCACAGCCACATGCGATCACTGACATTAATTGCTATTTGCCGCTATTTAATATCGTCTGCCACCCATCAATGCTACCTTATATATTTTGAAAATTATTGTTTTCAATCTAACAAAGTTCTCTTAGAACTTGTAGGGTGAAGACTTGGCCCACACAAACCATGACCAAGCCAAAGCCAGGAGCCTAAGGGCACTAGAAATGGCTTCTTTATCTAGAGGGGAATTGTCCGCAGGCTCTAGATGAGATGTTGACAAAAAATAAGTTCTACAATCTTATATAAAAAGCCAATATGACCACCTCAAAACTTAAACTATGATGAGCTTTATCAATATGGCTAGAAGTCATACCAATAAAGACATAAGTAAGGCTTAGAGACTTCACTCCCAATAAATAGTGAAAATCGGTCGGTCTCTTATAGGCTTTCGATATCCGCCTAGAGAGGGCCATGAGATAACACCACTTGCGCTTCAAATTCATAAGGTCAAGTAATATGTAGGAGATAATATTGTCTAACATAAAGAGATGATATTTGACACACAATATTTATTTTAACAATCTCAACGAGACTTGTAAGTCCACTCTATTAAACTTGATAATCAGCCTTCAATTAAGGCCTTCCTTAAATTTCGATAATGACATTTTTTAATTTATTAGTTAAAATTTGAAATATTTCATTATGACTCCTATTGGTTCCTTTGACTATATTCTTCTTATTTGGCACTTACATGTCTTGATGAACTTAAATTAAATGATCTTAAATTTGTTCAATTTTTCGTTTCGACATACTCGATCTAATTATAAGCGTACTCGATTCATAAATCTTTCGACTTCAATTAATGTCCTAAATTTTTTTATGATACTTGAAATTCAAAAATTTAATTAGAGCTTAGCCATTACTAAATGATTTAGTAAATGATTCTCAAATCTTGAAGATTATAAGAAAAAAAAAAAAACATCAACTTGCCGTTTATGTAAATATATAAATTTATTGGTTCATTTATTAAATGAAATACTATATAATAATAATGGTAAGGATGATATTTTCTAATTATAATTTATTTTGTTGTTGTGATGTGACAATGTTTGCGAAAAGTTATTATTTACGGAGTTCGGACGTAAATATATGTCCAGAATTTAATAAAATCACGTAGGTGGCAAAAAAATAATAAAAATTATTTTAGCATAAGAAAATATTCCTCTGTGTTATTTCCGGTATTATAATAACACAATAACACATTAATATCACCACAATAACACCTGAATAACGTGAAATAATATTAGAGGAATATTCACTTATGTTATCAGGCTGGATGACAAGAAAATGAATTTTTTATTTCTTCTTGTCAGTTCCACGTGGATATGATTCATTGAATCCGGACATAATAATTTTTCCTGTTTTGGCAAAATAATCCTGAAATCATGTCCGCTAGCCTCACATCCGTGAAGCTAGACCTTTCTTTTATGTATATATTAAGAAAAATATCAAATGAAAATAATTTATTTTTATCATTATATCACTTATCTTTTACAATATTTTATGTTTGAGAATCTGCCGTCGAAGTTTTTCCTTAGTTTATTTTTATTTTGAGATCTAAAATTTGCCCACAAAGTTGCAAGCCTTTTTATTTAATTATATCCTAAAAAGAAAAAAAAAATCTCTTCATTAAAATATGACTATTCATTTCTATAAATCACAATGGTAGATTTCAAGTTTCTTGATTGAAATTTTAAATGAGGATGGCTTCAACTAGAACAATTTTTGTTGGAAGCCAACAAAATAGAAATAGGGAGCACCAGATATTGAAAGGCTCAGTGTTTACTCCAGTTTGTCCTATGGTTGTGTTTTTTACTTTAGACGTTGAAGACATTTTTGATTTGATTTAGGCTGGTTAACTTTTAGAAGTTAGAACTTCTAATTGACGGAACGTGAGTCAAAACTTCTACCAGAAGTTAGTCAAGTGGCAAGACCAAAGAGGTACACCTTAGAACCTAAACTAAGGTGAGTTTTACTGATTTGGTAAAGACTCAAACATAATCCAAAAAATTGGGCTTAAGGGTTACACTCTCACCAGTGAGTGAAATTCCAACCCGACCGCTAGACTTGCAACTTGCATAAAAAAGTTTGTCAGCAACATATCATATGAATAAAATATATGATAACAATCACATATAGATAGGTTAGGATTTACGATTCAATCCATATGAGCAAATAATTTGGGCAGACATATACTCCGAACTAATGCAAACGTTTTAAAAATTTTCAACTTTTATTATTGATTCAATAAAATGCCGACTTGTCTTAGTCAATAGAAGAGATGATTAACTTGTTCCATCAAATTTGATTTATGGAAGGAACATTCAATTGATTATATTTTTTATGATTATTATGACTCATAGTTTGTAGTTAAGGCTTTGAAGCATGTTATGTAAGTCTTAAATGATGTATGCATTGAGAGCCTTAAGCCAAGTCAAGTATGAATGGCTAGTTTACCGTGGGATCCCCTCCTCTATATAATGGGTGAAAGCTTGAGGAAAGGAAAAGAAGTAATAATATGATGCTACAGTTCCTCTAATCATTAAGTTTCAACTTGACTTTTACTTCTTGGTTGGTTGGGAGAATTTATAGTGTACTATAGTTTTTTAAAGGAATTTTAGAAACTTAAGTGTTTGGCATGAAGGATTACGAAAATGTAAAGTATGAATAAAATTGAAGTTTACACTTTAGTTCATTTTGTCAGAATTCTGTTGATTTAATTAAAATTGAGATTTATACAGTTTGTTAATGTAAAAGGTTATCAACAACCCACCGCCGGTCGTTGCACACCGTCGTGCTTCTATAGTCCATCGCTTACCATCTTTGCCCTTTGCTTACCACCCACCGCTCTCCACTGCCTCATTCAATAGCCCTCCACCCTTCGTCCCCCACCTTCCATTCACCACCCACCGCCTGCCACCGCCCTACATCCACCACCCACGGCCCGACTCGCGATCACGGACCGCCTACCGTCCACCGCCACTGCTTGCCACTTATCAACCACCTTTNACCCACCGCCCGACTCGCTATCACCCACCGCCTACCATCCACAGTCACTGCTTGCCACTTATCAACCACCTTTGTAGATTGACTTTTGATGCCACTCACTGGCCATGACCTCCAGTCGCCTTCAGCTGCAGTCACTCAGCTTCCCGCCATTTTCTGCTGCCACGGACCGCCACCGCTCGCCCCCTGGCCACCAGTAAATGTCCTATACAACCCACATCTTAGAGTCGGCTCCTTGTAGCTGCCACCATTGTCGCCGCCCTGCCACCAGTCACCGCCTGTCGTCCATCAGCAAGACAACCAGCTGATACAGGATGTCGGAAGCTTCTTGTCATTTCTGCCCATCCTCACGCACCATCACCGCCTATCCTCATTGCCATCACGGTTGGTCGACCTCGCCAGTAGCTTCAGACCACCGGCTGCTGCCCACTACCACTGGCATTTATGTGATAGAAAAGTACCGCTTAGACTGAAAGGAAAATTTTATAAGACGGTGGTGAGACCTACAATGCTCTATGACGCTGAATGTTGGCCTCTAAAAGAGCAGCATAATAATAAATTAAGTGTTGCTGAGATGAGAATGATTAGGTGGATGAGTGGCTTTACACTTAGAGACAAAATGCGAAATGAATATATTCGTGATAGGATTGGTGTAGCTCCTGTGACGGACAAAATTAGATAAAGTCGTCTTAGATAGTTTGGTCATATAAAACGTCGACCATCTGATGATCCGATTAGGAGAGTAGATGTTTTTGATTCGACTTGTGTTAAGAAAGGCAGAGGTAGACCTAGGAAGACTTGGGCTTACTGTATTAAAAATGATCTTAATTTATTAGAACTAAATGAAAATAGGACACTAAATAGGACGCAATGGAGAAAAAGGATTCATGTAGCGGACCGCACGTAGTGGGATTAAGGCTTTGTTCTTGTTGTTGCATCTAAATTCTCACATTTAAATACAAATCATTCTTTTATAGCACCAAATGTGTTAAAAGTGTAAATATAAAACTTTGTGTGTTAATATGTAAATACAAAGAATTTGTGTAGTATGTATGTAAATTTTTCGTTTTATTTGAGAACATCTCAAATAAAGAAATCACTTTAGCACTTTGTTAATGAAATTTAATAGGAAGATTTACATACCAATGAATTTACATGTCTAACCCCTAAACTTCAAATTTTACATATATACCAACTAACCTATGCACAAAAAAGTGTATTTTACTTTCTTCTTTTAAGTTAAAATAAGTAATTTTTTATGTGATATGAAAGTTTTTTGGGAATATAAATGGAAGAAGTAAATTTTAGTTGTTAGATATGTAAATTCATATGAATAGGGCTGTCCAAACGGCTCATTGTTTGCGAACAGCTCGGGTTCTGCTCGTTTGCTAAGTTAACTAGCCGAACCCAAACAAATATTTGTTCGTTCGTGTTCGGCTCGTTTTAGCTCGAAATACTACTAGTCAATTATATATATATATATATATATATATTTGATGAGTAGTTTTTTTTTTAAAATTAATTGACTACAAGGCTACAAAAATTTATAAGCAATTAAAAGTATTAATTAAGAAAATAGATAAAAAATTATTAAACTAGATTCAATAAATATTGTCTCAATCTTTAACATCTTATGACTACGTGATTATAGTTGTCAAAACGATTCTTTCTTCGTGAATGACTCGTTTTCGACTTGCTAAGCAAACGAGCCGAACACGAACACATTTTTTGAGCTCGAAATATAAACGAGCCTAACATGAGCTGAGCCTGGGCTCGCTCGAGTTCGACTCGTTTACAACCCTACATATGAATTTGGTGGTATGTATATAAATACTCCTAATTAGTTTGAGCATTTCCCAAGGTCAAATAAAGTAGATTATGAAATAATATTAAGAAATATTGGCAGCGATAAGGGAAAAGAAGAGGCTTTTAGTGAGTTAAGAAAACCGAAGTGTTACTCGTACAACCTAATTTGGTAAATGGCTAAAAAAAAATGCTCAATTGTAAAAAAACAAAAGTGCATTGTATGATCAAAATATAAATTAGATTCAATGGATCTGAACGGAACACGTATTCAAGAATCAACTCTAGCAAGTGTAAAGAGCTCGCAATCGGTACAAAGCAAGTTACTCAGTCGACAGAGTAAAGAAAGTCGACCAAATAAGCAGATGAAAGCGACCTTTTTTTTTAAGAAACAAGCGGATTAATAATTTTTGCTCTCCTGAGACTCATGTCTATCCATATTATCGGTTCTCTTTTTCCCTTTTTGCTTTTGCTCTATTCCTTATAAGTGATTCATGGAGAAATTTGGGTTCAAAGCCTAGAAAAATGTCTCGTGTATTGATCATGCCACAAATAAGAAGATGATTAACTCAATGAGAAGAACCCAACATTTGGAAATAAATGACAACATGACTTATACTCGTGAGTTTGTGACTCAACAGATTAACGAGCTCAAGGAGCAGATGATGAAGGCGATCAGAGGCGCTCTTGCCACCAGGAGAGTGTAACTGCAAAGACCAGCAACACCCCGTCACCTGCAAATTATGACCGCCCTGGATTTTAAAGGAGCCCTCAAAGAGAATCAAGATACACACTATCCCGACAACTAGCGCAGGTTTTACGTTGCTCGAACATTAAAGATTCAAATGCGCTGAAACACCACTAATCAAACGGCTGGAAAATGATTTTTTTTTTGAAAAATCTTCGAAAATGAGCCCTCGAAGCTTTTTAAGCTCCCAACCTTAAACACTAATCTATGATGGTTGGATCCAACCTAGCACATCACCTCTTGTGGGTCGATTGTATGCTTATTGAGATATAGTGATGCACTCAAGTTTTGTCTATCCTTTGTGACATTTGGTCTCTTGTTGGTTCAATGGTCTACCACCAGGAGTTATTACCTCCAATGCATAAAGAGAATGTTCGCAAACCAATTTGCCAAGGCGCAGAAGCACCATAAAAGTTCTCAACCTCTACTAAAATTGTGCTAAGGGTAATATGATCCTTGTGTATATGTATAAATTACTTCCCAAGAGAAATGCTGGAAGTACAAGACCTCGAACATATAGTCGCATATGCAACGCTGACACAAGGATTTATGAAAGGCTCGTTATGCTACATCCTAAGGCGGCATTAAACCCAAGATGTTGGTTGAGCTATTAGAACTTACCAACGACCATATATTTGTCGGAACATTCATATCTCTCATTAGTGTCAGAAAAGGGTCACATGGTCGATACCCACAAAAGAGAGTGCTCAAGAAGGGAGCTAGAGACCCACTACTTAATAATGCTAATTTTAGTGATTTTTAGTATAAATTTAAGATAAACTTGATTGATAGCATAAGTTACATTGACAACTTATTATACTATGGTCTTATAAAAGCTCCAGCAAATAATAATAATAGTATATATTTGACAATCCACTAGTAAGGATAAAAGAGAGCAATCACTCTTCCATTTACTCATAGAGAATATCCTAATAACTGGTGCGAGATATACACCAGTTGATGTGGTATATATATAAATCAAATAGGAGAACGATTTGTGAAGTGAAAAAATATAATGAGAAAAATCACACCAGAAAAAAAAACGCACAGATTTACAAGGTTTGGCAAATTGCCTACGTCCATGGAGTTGCAGATGATTTTACTACTTGAGGAATTTACACCAGTTGATCACCTCGACTTACAAGAGCAATCTCTCACTTCATTGCTCTTTCTTCTTCTCTCTCTATACTGAGATACACCGAAGAAACTTTACACCGAGATACACCGAAGAAGATAAACTTGCAAGAGAAATAAAACCAATTTATCTTCTGCCACAAGCCACCAAGAAGAAGCCAAGGGAGAACAATCTTCTTCTTTTTCTGTCTTCTTCCTTTACTGCAAGGAACCACACCTTGCACTTCTCTTCTTCTAATCCCGAGGAAACCCGAAGAACTCTTCTTCTATCTCGAGGAAGCTCAACGAAGAACTCAAAATCGTGACTTCGCTTAATCCGAAGGAGAACCGTCTCTTCTTCTGTTCGCAACTTAAAGAAAGCGAGAGGCAGCGTCGTTTCATGAATATCGCGACCTTTCGCGTTCGAGCAGGAGGCGTGAGTGGTTTCGCGACAGCAGAGCGGGAGCGAGAAATCTGGAGGCAGATCGGGCTCTGGCTCTAGCAATCTCCCACTTGGAGATTGATACACAAACAACAATATCTCCTTCCTCAAACTGATATCCTCCACTGGCGATGTCGCCCTTTTTCTTCAATCATGAATCCTCCACCATAAATCCTCCACCTCTGCAACTCAAAACTCTGTCTACACTCCAGAAGAACAACTGAAGATGTGCACAACTTCAGTTTCTCAAGAGTAACACCCTTAGTCAACATATCAACAGGATCCAAATAGCCTTGCACCTCAAAGCTATTTCTTTGGTTACTCTTGTCTTTGCTTACAACTCTCATTGCATGAGAAATATCCTGCATCTGCTGAAAGTCTCTTCCAACAAGTCTAGCTCTGCACCTTTTACTGCTATCATTTTCAGTCTTCACCTGTTACACCCTCTTGTTGTGTAATGCATTCTTCCATGGTGGGAAGTTCTGCTAGCTTTCACTTGCTTGAACTTTCATCTTGCAAGATTTCTTCGTTGCTATGTGGTTCTCTACCATCTGTTTGCGGAACAATAGAAATGGGTGCCCCAGACCCACTCTCCTCTTCACTTCCATCATCAACAGAATTATGAACTGTCAGGAATAGTGCATTACGTACTTCTCAAGATACCACATTTGCGCTATCATTCTCCATCTTTTTAGGATTCCTGCAGTTTCTCTTTATTTGGCCAGCCTTGCCACAATTTCATCAGGTTGTTTGCTGACCAAACTTTGATTTTGATCTCTCTTTATTTGAGTTCCTGTCTTGCCATCTCCCTGTGCATCTCCTCAGCCAAAATTAAATCACGAATATCATTACATTTTAGTTTAAATTTACTTGCAGAACAACTAACTGTCATCCTCATGACTTTTCAACTATTTGGCAACGATGCCAACAATATCAACACATATATCTCATCATCAAAATTAATTTCAACAGATGACAATTGATTCGTGATAGTACTAAAATCATTCAAATGTTGAGCAACAGAAACACCTTCCACCATCTTCAAGTTGAATAACTTCTTCATCAAGCACACTTTGTTATTTGTCAATGGTTTTTCATACATACCTAATAAAACTCCCATGAGATCTGCAGTCGTCATCTCCTTGACGACGTTGTGTGCAACGAACCTCGATATGGTCAATCGAATAACCCCCAAAACTTGTTGATCCAACAAATTCCATTCAACCTCATCAATTCTTTCGGGTCTTTTCCCCAATAACGAAAGATGAAGTTTCTTCCCATAGAGGTAGTCTTTTATCTGCATCCACCAATAACCAAAATTTGTGTCATCAAATTTCTTGATCCCTGAAACCTTCACTTCATCTGCAACCATCATTCTTCTTCAGATTCGAACAAAGCTCTGATATCAGTTGTTGAGAGATATACACTAGTTGATGTGATATATATATATATAAATCAAACAGGGGAATGATCAACAAAGCGAAAAAATAGAATGAGAAAAATCACACCAGAAAAGAACACATAGATTTATGTGGTTCGACAAATTGCCTACGTCCACAGAGTTGCAGAGGATTTTACTACTTGAGAAATTTACATCAGTCGATCACCTCGACTTACAAGAGAAATCTCTCACTTCGTTGTTCTTTCTTCTTCTCTCTCTTTTCTTCTCTCTCTACACCAACAAACACCAAAGAACTCTACACTGAGATACACCGAAAAAGATAAACTTACAAGAGAAATAAAACTAATTTCTCTTCTGTCACAAGCCACCAAGAAGAAGCCAAGGGAGAACAATCTTCTTCTTCTTCTTCTTCATTCTTCCTTCACCGCAAGGAACTACACTTTGCACTTCTCTTCCTCTAGCCCGAGTAAGCCAGAAGAAGAACTCAAAATCGTGACTTCGCTTAATCTGAAGGAGAACCGTCTCTTCTTTTGTTCGTAACTTAAAGGAAGTGGGAGGCGGCGTCGTTTTGCGAATATCGCGACCTTTCGCGACAGTGGAGTGGGAACAGTTATCGCGACCTTTCGCGATCAAGCGGGAGGCGTGAGTGGTTTTGCGACAGCAGGGGATCGTGACGTTTCACGATCGGGAGCGGAATCGGAGTTGGGGTCGCGACGTTAGCGGGAGCGGGAAATCAGGAGGCGGATTGGGCTCCAGCTGGACACATGGTGAATAAAACTAATGAGGCTTTAACAAAAAATGTAGATTACACCAATTTAAATAAAGATTGTTTAAAAGGACACCACATTTTTCCTTAAAAATACCAACTGATTAACTTTTGGACTAGATTCCCCATTTTAAAAATGCTTATTTTGGACACCATCAGACAAAGATGGATCCTATTGATAAAGAAGCCACTTCCTTCCAAATTAATAAGAGAATATATTTTTGTTAACATATTTCATTTGGATTAAAGAACGATCGTATTGACTAAAGTTTTTCAAAAGCTTATAGAATGCACCATAAAGTATATGTTGATATACTATAGTATTGAAGGGATGTAACATTTTCTTGTGCTTAGAAAATTATTTCCATATTCACTAAGTTTATAACATGCATCTTAATATAGCTAAATGTGCTTTTGAAATTACATCTAAGAAAATCTATTAAATCTATAGTTTCTCATGAAGGAATCAAAGCCAACTTAAAGCAATTTAATGCCAACACCTCCAAGTAGCATAAGAGAACATAACATTTAATAGACCAATAACTACCTTATCTTGCCTCTTAAACCATTAAGAATAAAAATGCATGTCAATCCTTATGTCATTCATGCCTAAAATAATGACTATGAATAGAAATATGAGTACAAAATTGCTTCTGAATAATTCAATGCATATCTACCTTCACCACATTTATTAGTAAATATAATTCCAAAATAATAATCTAACTAAATGTCATTGTTTCTCCATGTGTAATAAGCTTGGTGCTAATATGAGGATAATATAGAAAAGCACCATATTTTTTATATTAGCAACCTTGTCTAGCATAGGGAGATGATATTCAGTAGAGGACAGACAAGTTCACTCAATTAAAGTTTATGATTAGCTTTCAATCAATGTCTTCCTTTCAAGCCTAAAAGCTTTCAATTGACTAATCAAGTAGTAAGTGGACTGAGATTGTAATTTTAGATAAAGACATTTTGATTGTTTTAGCTAAAGTTTAATAATATTTTACTTCATTTATAAAATGAATCACAAATCTCGAAGAGCATGAGAGGAAACATCAATATGTAGTGTGTGTAAATGTATACATTTATTGGTTCATTTATTAAATGAAATATTATATAATAATAATCATAACTAGAGGTGTAAACCAGCTGAACAGAAGCGAGCCTGGGCTCAGTTCGTGTTCGGCTCGTTAAAAAATATTACTGTTCTTATTTGACTCGTTAATATTTCGAACAAAAAAAAAGATTGTTTGTGTTCGGCTCGTTTGCTTAGCGAGCCAAACACGAGTTGTTCGCGAACAGAAAATTATTTTGAGAACCCTAGTCATGCATGCGGTTGTTAGGGCTGTAAACAAGCCGAGCTTGAGCTGTCTAAATTGGGCTTGTTAAAAAATATCATTGTTCGTGTTCGGTTCATTTATATATCGATCTAAGAAAAAATATATTTGTCTTTGACTCGTTTGCTAATCGAACAGAAGATGAGCTATTCACGAACAATGAGCTAGTTTGACAATCATAATCACAGAGCCGTAGGATGTTAATGGTAGAGCGAGATTGAACTCTTGTTATTTATATTAAAATATTTGTTTAAATAGAATTTAATATTTTTTTATTCTATTTCTAAATAGTAATTTTAATTTATTATAATTTTTTGTAGCTTTGTAGTCACTTAAATTAATACAAACAACCCTTAACACGTGTAAAGCTACAACATTTTTTTATATATTGCAATATTTCAAAAATACCATGAAAGAGAAATAAATCGGATGTGCATTTCATCAGTTTATACAGTGATTTAAGAAATACCCAAACTAATCATTTTCAATTATAGATTCAGACATAAAAACTTATCAAATTATTTTTTAAAACTTTAATTTAATCAGTTCGATTTAATTTTAAATCAGCCAAAACATAATTGGATTTACAAATAAACTGACTTATTTTTAACTTAAATAATTATAATCAAATCAATCCACTTGTTAGGTATGATTCATAATACCAGTATTTGGTGTTTTTTGGAACGAAAATATGTCTCTTGAAATTAAAGAGTTGTGCCTCTTGGAATTTAGTGGGTTGGGGGGATCAGTGAGGGTGCAGCGAAAGCGTGATGGTCCAACCCACATTAGTGCATAAGAATCTTCATGATATATTTCTTCTAAGGGGATGGATATTTACCAACGTGGAGATTTGTTGGGTATATGATATATTTCTCCTAAGTGGTTGGATATTCGCAAAGGTGGAGATTTGTTCGGTATATGCATTTCTCCTAAAGGGGCTCGATATTTGCCAAGTTTGAGATTTGTCAGGTATGACTCATATACCGTAAATGGGACATATGTTGAAGCAGAGCGGAGCCCACGAGCGGATGGATCTGTCCAATCGGGGGAGTTTCATTATGCGAGTTGGGGGAGCGGGGGTAACATCCCGCGGTTTGGTACATGAGTAATTTAAGTAATTACATATTGTACTATAGTGATATATATGTCATGTTTGTAACTCTAGAATATTCTCTGTGTCACTGAGATTCTGAATCTTGTATTCTATACTCTTTTCTAAACATTGAAAAGGAAGTCACCGCTTTGCTCCCGAAGATGTAGACATTTTTGCTAAACCTCGTAAATCTCTCTGAGTTCTTCTGAATTTGTGTCGATTCATATTTTTCTTCGCCCTAATTTCTCAACACCAATAAATTGATTTAAATTCAATATTTTAAATTTATACAAATAATGCATTTCCCATACATCAATTCAAAACATTCTATTGGCGTTTTACCAAGCACAGCTTTCAATGGCTTTTAATGCCGTTTCGTTAGGGTCATTTTACATACATACCACATAATTCTTATGTATTTATGTAGGTACCATCAAAATTCTCATATTTAAATACAAATCACTAAATTTTTTTTGCATCACATCAAGAATATCACAATTAGAATCATTTTAAAAATAAAATAAATGTTTTTCTAATGTATAAATTTATAACACCAAATGTGTTAAAAATGTAAATATAAAATTTTGAGTGTTAGATATGTAAATATTTAGAAATAGTGTGGTATGTATGTAAATTTTCTTTTTTTTTCCTTCTTCCCATTTCCCAACCGATTTGTCCTTAGCTCATAATGAATCAATTTATAAACAATTAGTTGGATCTAAATTTCAATTAATTTCATATATTAATTGTGATATTTACAATGTACATATTGAGCCGCATTAATGAATATCATGGAGTGGGTACAAATTTAGTTGAAAAAAAATTAAAATTATTATTAAGAATTTGATATTAAATATCATCTATAGAAAAATTATATTTAGACATCTAACCTTCTCCAAAATTAATAAAAACATCTCAAATAAAAAAAAAAAAAATTCACTTTAGCATATTGTATGATCAAAATACGTTAAATTGATCGTGTCAAAAGCAAAATTCATGTTGTATGATCAAAATACGTTAAATTGCATGTGGATGGAACACGTGTAAAAGAATCAACTCCAATAAGCGCGAAGAGCTCCCAACCGGCACAAAGCAAATTATCTGATCAATAGAGTCGGGAAGGTCAACCGAAGCAGTCTTGGCAGTTATTGTTCTTGGTCGACTACAATCTCAAAGACATTACCAGTATTTCATAATGGGACTTCCATTTACTATAAATATAAGAACAATAATGAGTAAATGAGACTTTTTTCTAAAAGGCGTATGGAGATTTCTAATTTTTGCCCTCCTTGGATTCCTATCTTTCCTAATTATCTCTCTTTTTATATCCATATGCTATATTTTTGGTGTGATTTAGTGAAAAACCTGGTCTCGATCCCTTGAACGAGCATGGATCATGTCGCAAACAAGAAGAGGAACAACTTAAGAAGAAAAACCTTAACCTTGGGGAATAAATAACTACATGGCTTGCACCCGTGAGTTTGTGACTCAACAAATCAACGAGCTCAAGTAGTAGATGATGGAGGAGATCAGAGGTGCTCTTGCAACCACGAGAGCACAACTGCAAAGACGAACAACACCCCATCACCACAAATGAAGACCACTCTGAATTTTGACGGAGCCCTCGAAGTGAATCAAGACACATGCTATCCTAACAAAGTGTGTTCCACGCTGCTCGACCATCAGAGATATGAATGTGTAAAAATGCCACGACCCATACCGCTGGAACATACTTTCTCCCGAAAATTCTCCAAAACTAAGCATCCGGATCATTTCAAGGTCCCAACCTTAGACTCCAATCCAAGATGGTTGGAACTGGTCGGCCACAACACCCCATTTGAGTTGACTAGATGTTTATTGAGAATCAGTGATGAACTCAAGTTATGCCTACCCTATACAACGTTTGGCCCTCTATTGGTTCAATTGTCTACCACCGGGTGTTATTACCTCTTATGCAAATTTCAAGAGAATGTTTGTAACCAAAATTGCTTACACGCAGAAGCCCCATCAAAATTCTTATGCTCATCTAGGCATGATGAATCCGTTTGTGCATTTATAAATCATTGAGAGAGAGAGACGCCAAAAGTGTATGACCTCAAACCTACGGTTTCGCATGTAGCGTTGTCACAAGGACTCAACAAAGGCTCACTTCGTTACACCCTTGACCTACAATAGTCAAAGATATCGACTGACTGTTAGAATTTGTCAACGGCCACATATTTGTCGAAGAATACAATTTTCCTCCCTTACTGCCAACAAAGGGTCACCTAGTCAATACTCGCCAAAGAGAAGTGCCCACGAAAGGGACTGGAGACTAAGGCAAAATCCACATCCACCCACTAAGGCCCATTTTAAGGAGCAACGATTAACCTTGGAAGATAAAAAAAAAATTGATAAAGAGGTGTATTACGAAGACCGATCATATCCTCCATGGCAAGCCAATCAACGCGAGGAAAGGAAGCCACCACCATCGACCAACGAACTTGCTCGACCCATGCCACTAAAAGTCTCTATAGCCAAAATAGTAGAAGAAATCTAGAAAAACAAAAAGATTTATTCAAAAAAGGCAACTCCAACGAAGATAGGACAAGAAATACTATGTATATCAAAGGGATCACATAAATGACATAGAAGAATGAACAATATGAAATTTAATTGAGGAGATAATTAAATCTGAAAAGCTTAAAGAATTTTTAGTGTCTGAGGCGGTGACTTAGCAACAAGGAAAGGCATAGGCTAAGAGAAACCTCAACGAGCTCACTCTGGTTCAATTGATCCACATTGTGAGTGTCATACTCGCCATATTTAGACAAAAAGATGAAGTTGCCTCATGGGTTAGTTTAAAAAGACAACTAAAAAGTTTTCTTGGCAACCTTGATCCTGTGACATACCTGAAAATGCATGACAATTTTCTTCATTAATGAAGACTTACCTGCCAAAGGAAATCCTTACTATGAAACAATAGTTGTTAGTGCTCTGATCACTAACTTTCAGACAGGGAGTATACTCATCGACACCGGAAGCTCCATAAACACCATCTTCAAGTCTTTCTTTCATAAGATGGGTTTGGGCTTTGCTAAACTTCTCACACTGCTCGTGCAATCTATGATTTTTTGAGCAAAAGGAAGGATGTGCATGGGACTCTTGCCATACTAATCACTTGAGGGGAAGGTGATAAGAAATTTACTGTAAAAGATTTCTTCATAATGGACTCACCAGTAAGAAACATTGTTATCTTCAGTTGATCTCTCATTAATGCCTTCCGAGAGATTGTACCAACATATCATAACAACGAGAGCTCCACGCTGCTTGACCTTCAGAGATATAAATGTGTAAAAGTGCCACGACTCTTACCACTAGAACATACTTTCTCTGGATAATTCTCCAAAGCTAAGCCCCCAGAGCATTTCAAGATCCCAACCTTAATCACTTATCCAAGACTGATCGATCTAACTGACCACATTGCCTCTTTTGAGACGGTTGTATTTTTGTTAAGAATCAGTGATACACTCAAGTTTTGTATATTATTTTAATATAATTTTGTAAATTATTTGCTAAAATAATTCTTAAAAATAAAATAAAAATAAAAATAATATAAAATCAAGTTCTCTAAGTTCATTGAAGTCGGGGGGTTAATAAAAAAAAGTGGATTTTCAAATGAAAATATATGTTTTCTTTACTTATTTGTTAAAATTAATTAAAAAAATCATAAAAATTAAAATATAATTCAAAAAATCATGAAAATTTGTCTAAGTGGCCCTTTGAATTTTAAGAATAATATATTTTTTTATAAGGACAGAGAATATGTTTCAGATAATTAAATTAACTAACATTGGAAATTCATAATTATCAATTAAAAATAATTATAAAAATAAAAATATAATAAAAAAACATAATTCCCCTGATTTCTTAATTAGCCTTTGAGTAAGGACTCAACAAAGTTTCATGGTCATTTGGATCAAAATGAAAGAGTTATGAAGTATAAACCCTAAGGGTATAATTATAATTTTGGGGGTTTACACTTTAGCCCCAATATAATTAACTTCTAGGTTAAACTAAAGGGTTATGGGACAAAATTTATGATGATTAACTTATCGAAGTGATTGAAACGCAAGGGATGAACATGATAGTAACCCATTCACAACACATTCCATAAAAAGAAGGGCAAAATGATAATGACTTGAATGTTATGTATAAAAAGAAATGAAAAGTTGGATGAATCGAGAGTGATGGGTATGAGTTAGAAGATCAACCGACTACTGATTTGAACCCTCGACCAATGCTCAGACAAAATTCAATCTTTGAATCAAGATCAAACACCTTTTACCAAAGTTTTCAAAATTATAAATCTACCCTTAGACCTTAAAGAGCTTAGTAGTGAATTAGGTTTAATCCAATATCATTTGAGGTACCGTTAAAGATAAAATATGGGTGATAATGAAATATCTTAGAACACTTCAAGCTCAATCCCAATAGAAAGGGGCATGAATGTAATTTTTTATAAACATACCATTACTTTTTTTTTTAAATGTTTGAGGGTTTACTAGCACCCTTTACTCATGGGTTAACTAAGATATGAAAACATTGAGCACAGCTTAAGGCATAAAATATAATTCCTAATTCAACAGTGTTGATCAACTTAACGATATAGTAAGGCTAAACAAACTTGAAATAGTCCAGTAGGCTCTAGTGTTGTTCGGAGTCACCCTCTGAACACCTCTATGAGATTTTGGATATTTTAGATGATATTTGGGTTGACTACAATTCGTTGAGGAAAATCACCCTGAATGAGTCAAATAAAATCATTAAAATCCAACGCCAAATGAAATTCATAAGGATCCACCAAGGTATGACTCGGGAACCTTAAATCTGCATATTACTTAACCTACAATAATACCCAATGTTCAAGGATATGAGTCTTAGATATGGTATTCAAACCGAATTGGGGATGTTTTAAAATTTAATGATTTTTATTGATCGTCATATTGGCATATAAGTTGGATGTGTTGATGGTACGAGTAGTGATGATAAAGGCATCTGATGATAAATTTGGGATGATAGAATAGTAGTGTCTCTTGGCATGAGGACCTTGTGAAAGTACATGATTGACACTACTATTTCGATATTTGATAAGAGATAACCCTTACTTCCTTAGACTGTCGGTAGTTCCGACCCGACAGTGTAATTGACATGTGGACAATGAGATTTACAAAACATACAATACAATGATAAAACAAAGATACATTTTTTTATGGAATTTTTTTTTTCTTAATTTTGATTGCTAGAAATAACACAACCTACTTACATGCAAGACAAATTACAAATTTTGTGTGAAACTCTCTGAGTGTTCTCTTATCAGTTACCTAGATTGGGTTAAGAATTGTTCTCCTTCGATCATCTTGCTGGTAATTTCTAGTCAATGTCAGACTTTATACACATAGATTATCAATGGTTGCCTACGGAGTCTTTCGGGAATGATAAATTTAAGCCCATCCTAACTCAAAATATTTATGGTCCAGTTCCGATCTTTCATATAAGACTGGCATTTATTTTTACTTTATTTTATTTTATTTCTACACACATGCATATTTACATGCTTCGTATTTACATTTCAAATTATATAATGCTAACCTTTTAGCTGCAGTAGTTGGAGCGACAATTACCGCTTTTACTTTTATTTTACCGGGCTTTATTGCATATAGATTTTATTATTATTATTTATGCATACAATATTACTTTGTTTTACTTACATACCTGCAAAAGCCTTTAGGGTAGAGAATAGTAGGTCACATGCCTAAGAGGAATCCTACGGAAAGCCCCGAGACTCGACAATAATTATATATTCAAACATAAACCCTGAACTCTAAACTACGACAAGTAAGGAGCTTGGAGCAAGCGATGGACGACTTCGGATAACAAATGAAGTGCGATAATGGAGTGGAACTACTTCAACAAAGCTTTTGTTAGCCTTAATATCAACGAACCTATAGGACTTTGATGTTGTTCTTCTGGCACAGCGTAAATCTTCACACTATCTTTAGGCTTGTGCACGATCATGTTGTGCAGTATAAACCCTAACTCTTTTAAGATTCTTAGGTTATTCGTTTGGTATAACGTAAACTCTTCTATCTTTATAGGCTATCTGCACAACCGTATGTCTTGCAAATGTAAGTTCAAAATATTAAATAAATTGCAAGATTTAAACATCTAATAAACATTATCTTCAAAATTATAAAGCCAAACGATATGATAGTTTGGGAAGTCATCGAGATTCTCCTCAGAATCTATGACATCTCCTACTTCTCATTCCTTTAGATTTAAAAAATAATTGTTCTCATTTGAGTCATTCCTACTTAAATTTCTAGTGTCCAACCTTGAAAGCTAAACTTTGAATTTCTTGAAGATGAAACCCTTGATCTTAATCGAAAGTCTTCGGCTGTTTTGAATGTAATCAACTATATGGCTTGCCCTTATAGAGAATTAGTAACTCAGATAATCTAAACCCTATCTAATCTTTTTGAATTAGATAAAGAAATTGTTAGTCATATATAAGATTCGCAGACCAAATAGGTGCCAAGAGATATTTGATTTATATAATCGAGCCCACAGTCAAGTGGTGAGCTTATAATTTGGGATGATATATTTCTTGTAGTGTTGTCCTCAATTACTTTGATTACTTAAATTATAAAGTATTTGAGATCTATTCAGTCACATTTTTATAAAATTAAATATACTATACTAAATTTAAAATTACATATATATATATATATATATATATATATATATATATATNTTTTAATTTGTTTATCTAATTATTTTGCTTTTGTGTGGCATAAATTTCTAGGTGGAGTTTTTAGAGTAGCATTTTTTTTTTACATTTATTCTTCTAAAATTTATATTTATATTTACAATTTTAATCTATAATTGCATGGACATTCATAATTGCATAGTTTTTTTAAAATTGATGACAAATAAATATATCTTTGAAAATTTTTGTCCTTCTAATTATATTTTTTAATGAAATGTAAACACTCATTACATTATTAAAAATTCAATTAAAATTTTAAAAAATGAATTAAAGTGTTATTAATTTAGTGAGAAAAGAAATATAACTATTATTATTGTGACAAAGTTATTGATAATATAATAAAATGAATATTTTAATAATTTACTATTAGTATTTGTTAATCGCTCTATTGTATAGTTTTCCCAGTAAAACAAAAATTCTTATCGTGAACTTCATTTAAAATATTATCAACCGAAAGGCCAACATTCTGCCACATAGAATATTGCAGGTCTCATCACCATCTTCTAAAATTTTCCTTTAAATCTTACCAGTATTTTCTATCACACAATAGACTATATGCATTCCTCCACTTCAACCAATCAACTTGAAATCTACTAATTAATCGCATCCTCATTTATATCACAATCATTTTGAACAAGAGATCTGAGATATCTAGAGTGTTCACACTTTTTAAATAATTTGATCATCTATAGTTACAACTCTATCACTAAAGCTACTACTCTTAAAATTACATTTCAAGTATTCAGTTCTGGATCTACTCAAATGAAGAATTTTAGACTCCAATATCAGCCTCCATAATTTATTTTTTTCCTAAACTATTTCTCTAGTCTTATTCACAAGAAAGATATGACGGGCGAAAAGCATACCAAGGTGCATCCTCTTGTAAAATGTATAGCAAGAGCATCCATAAATAAAGAAAAAAAATATGTGCTTAAAGCCAATCACTGATGTAATTAGGGTAGTTAATGATCCGATTTTGATCAGGCTGGTCGACTCAAAATCGGCTCGAAAAAAATTCAAACAAAAATTTTGGCTCATAGCTCTGCTTGTTTTTTCAATATGATCTTGATTCGAGCCAAAATTTGAATAATTTTTTGAGCAATTAACAATCTTTGAGCTAAATTTGCTAAATTCATTCATATGTTGTTAACGATTGAATTCAAGTTGGGGTCAACTCAAAATCGAATTTGATCCAAAACTTTGGTCCACAACTTACCACAGTTATTTCGATATGATCTTGTTTCAAGCCAAAATTTGAATCAATCTTCGAGTTAAATTCACAGCCCTGGATGTAATCCAACTGAAATAGGAAAATATTTGACAAAACTTCTACTCCCTAAACCTTAAACCCTAAACCCTAAATGCTTTCTTTAAAACAAATGAAAATAAAAATGGAAATGAAAATAAAAAGTGAAAATGAAGATAAAAAGTTACCTTCCTCCGTCGTTTCGGGTAGCAATGGAGTGGAAGGAAGAGAAAATTGGGAGTTTTTGGTCACTATAACCCACGATCCCACCGTTGTGTTCCCTGCTAGCTCATATTCCGACTATATCACGAGGGTTTCGGGGATGAAGCAATGACTTTGAATGAAGCAGAGAGGGACATGCAAGTGTTTCAAGCAAAGGTGAGGGCTTTTTGTAGAGAAGATGAGAGACCGAGTGGAGAGATTAGGGCAAGATCGAGAGGCAGGTTCAAGTGGGATATATGGTTAGTTCCGACGAATTATAAATATTGAACTATGGTAGTCGGTTATTAACACTATTATGAAAGGCCTTTCCCCATAACTTAATAATAAAAAGTGTCGGTTAAAACCCCATTATATTGCAGGTTCAAAGATAATCGATAAACTATAGTTGTCGATTAATATTTGCTTATAACCGACGAGTTATTTCATCGGTTATAATTAAAAATAGTTGGAAAATTCTTTTTATAAGCAATGATATATGTTGTAGTTATGTCGTTGCAAATAACTAGAATAAAAAATAGTCACAAAACTGTCAGTGATTAGAATAAATTTTTCAACGTGTAAAAACCCGTTAGTTTTTTTGTCGCTTTCAACATTTTTTTCTGTAGTGCTTGCTCCTCTTTCCCTCTGACTGTTGGGAGAGTGTCCAAGGGTCCCAAGCCGCTTTCCTAATTTTTAACGGGCCCAAATTACTGTCCATGCCCTACTTGGGTGAAGAACCAGTCAATACGACATGAAACAGCAGTCTTGGTCGCTTCACGGACAGAAATCTAGGGACCACAGAGAAAAATTTGTGAAATGGATTGAATTGGCATGGCCGCGTTAGGCTCGGGCGTAGTCGCACCACCAAAGAAATCATCGCGGGTCGGAGGTAGACATGGCCACATCAGAGAGTCGGTGTAATTACACCAACTCTTTGTCTGATCGATGTGGTCACACTGCCTTTAAGCATGGTCACGCCGGTCGGGGGATCTATGCGCCTCTCTCGATTTACCATCTTTGGGCATGATCACACGAGAAGTAGGACTTTTTGGGGCCTTTTGAGAGGCTTTGGCATGACCATGCCCAATTTAGGGATCATTCCATGGGTTGGGCGCAGCCAAGCCTAAATTTGAGATGGTCATGCCAGAACCCTCCTAACTTTGGCTATCAAAAAAGCTCCCCAAGGGTGCTTCGGGCCTCGTAGAACCCCACGAGGACCAGCTATGAGCGAGTCACGATTATCGAGTAAGAACAGTTCCAACGAGAAATCTGTCTATCTAAACGTTAGGCTTATTACATGAACATTGTGTGGGGTAACTCTGCCAATGATCTGCACCATGAAGATGTTTTTATCGACAAGGCACAACCTCGTATCATTAAGAAAGACGTCAATGCGAAAGATACCGAAAGTGATGTTGGTTTTACAATGATTGATTATGAGCATGGTTATGTCGAATCCAACCCCAATTATAGTGCGTGAAGCATTCAATTAAATGTCCTAAGGGCTCCTTGAGTCATGGTAGGCCGCGTACGATCCCCAATACGGTTCCGTGTCACTCATAAAGGGTGTCTCACTTTTGCTGCAAAAAAAATGGATGCTAATAGTAATTACTATACTGATGGAGCGTGATACAATAAAAGGAGGTTGCTTAAAGAAGTTTGGCCAAAAATGGCATGTGAAAGTTGGAAAGGACATCTAATGGGAAGAATAAGTTGGATAACGAAGAATAAAGAATATGCATTGTAATTTCTTTAATCACTGCTAAATTCTACCACAGTTAATATCTCCAAAAAATTTAATTTCAAATTATTGCTTTATTTTTTTAGCAATTATAGCTTGGATAATTAACAACAATTATGACCATTACTAATTAATTTTAACTGAATTATTACTAACTTTATTCAAAATAATGATACATCTTAATTTTATAAGTTTAAAATTAAAAGGTCAAAAATCACATGAAAGCAAAATTATTTAGAATTGAAGTAGGATAATAATAACCTATTTTAACTCGAATAAATTTTTTCAGTTGGTCTACATGACAAAAATAGCCCTAAGATCTCCAAAACTCAAACATTCTCTGTAATTTTTTTCTTTCTCCTTTTTCTCCATAGAAAAAAGGTGAGGGGATGGATAATTGGATCTTTAAGATACAAGGCGAGGGCTTTTATAATAAAGCATTTTATTAAGGGTAATTTTATAACTATTGCAGTTATTTGTTTTCAAATATAAATCAATACAAACAATTTAATACCTTTAACATTAAAGTTCTTAAAATTTTGAAAAAAAATAATATATCTTTTTTAGAACACTCTTGAAAATGATTTATGTTACTCACAATATATGACTCTAAAAAAAGTCACTTGTACCAATCTATGTAAAATTACTTTATAAAAATTTAGGGGATGTTATAATTAAAATTATCCAAACCTTTAAATAATTTAAAAATAAAATTTAATAAGGTATATTAAAGCTTCATAATAAGTGAACTTATATCTCAATAAATATACTTAAAATAATCAAATACTCAAGAGTATTGTTGTGAGTTCCCGAGCTTAGCTGCACTTGCATAAATTATATGAATAATAGATTGAAGAGTTGACTGTATTACGGGATCCATCTCATTGAAGAATATTAAGAGTTATAACTTATTCACCAACATCTTCATAGGCTGGAAAAGTGCTTGTTGCCATTACCTTTCCAAAACATAAATTAGTTTGATAGTAATGGCAGTTAGCTACTAATATGGTTGAATTTTCCTCATATGAGTATTTAATCAACATTATCAAAATGAGCATCAAAATATATGAAAGAGATCAACATATACGAAAACATAAGCCTTGATTGATTCATTAAAGAGGGAAATGAACATATGAGCAATCTATAGGGATGAGGAGGGTTGATGCTCAAGTAATGTTTCAAAATATTGAGAAGTGGAAGTGAAGTGAAAAAAAGAAAAAGGAAGAAAACATGCTCAATATATGTGTAGTTTGGCAGACACCAAATGACTATTATAAGAAAACCAAGAATAGATTTCAATAAAATTAAAAATGATTATTTTCTGCTTTGCTACATAGCATTTTCTAGTTATAATATGACGAAGTATTAGTTTCTAGTAATAATATAAAATATTTGTATAGTTTTAGTTTTTCTCTTGTGAATGATAACCCAAGAATGAGATTGTATTTATATATACTCAACAAGGTAAAGAAATTTTAGAGATGACTAGAGACATAAAAATCACATATGATACTAACAAAATTATCGTGAACTCCACCTCAAGCGATGGACTGGTCAAATGCTAAGTTATGCATATCAATCTGTCGATGCATTATAAGATGGTTATCCTTGTGAATTATGGAGATATGTGATAAGAGCCCTTTGTGAATATTAGAGAATCTTTAAACTATGTCATCTATGTTGTACAAGAAATAGTTATGCGGCACTAACTAGTTGAGATGGACCTCAACATTTCTTGCAGTGAGAAACAGAAGAATTAGATCTTTTGAACTCAAAGAGATGCAACCGATCACCTTAAATGGGTTTGGAGCTATGTGCAAGTTTAGTGTTATTTAATCGTCCTCTAGTGGAAAGTTTAGATGTTAATGGTTTTCCTGCTAAACTATCTTCCCTAAGGCAACAAGCTATTATTCAATTAGAAAAATGGGAGATGCATATTAGCATCTCTATACACTTTCATATCCAATCGACAAGTTAAATTGGTTTGATTTACATTTGATGTTTTTTTCTCATCCGGCCTATGCCTGCTAAGCCTTTCAATTTGCAATGGACACATCCAACAACTGAAGGTAACGCATTTATTTAGTTGAGTGACATAGTGTTTCCCTATGACAAAAGTTATCGAATGTTCTAATATTATCACATTTGATTCAATGTGAATTATAATTAAGCTAGTAGGATTACATATTAAATTTGTCTAAAATTTCCGTCTCTTTGAATGGAACTTGAAATATACTCCTCTTCTGATATTATGTCAAGTAAAAATTCAAAATTTTAGGGCTTATTTGCAAATTTTTTTTTGTTTTAAAAGCATATTTATTTTGTGAATTGTTAGAAGTTTATATTTTTTTATTTAAAAATAAATTTATTTATTTTTAGAAGTGCTCGAAACAGCTACATATTATTTTAAATAGATTTTTTTTTAAATATTGGTGTTATACTATACCAAATTTGTGTCAATTTAAGTAAAAATATAAACAAAATAAAACTAAAATAAAACTAAAAGTGACCCAAAATGACTGTTTAGTGTTTTTTTTATGATAATTTGAATTAATTTATACAGGCAATTTGATGTATTTTTATTTTAAAGTGAGTAGGGATGTGAATTTAACTCGAATATCTATTAATCACTTGAAAATTGATTTGAATTTTGATTCAGATCGAGAAAAGCAAGCCAAACTAGGAGCCAAAATTTTGGATTGGATTTCTTTCAAGCCAATTTCGGTCTATACATGGCTCGGCTCGAACTGACTCAAGATCAATATCGACTTGATTTGGCTTGTTTTGATTTCAAGCCAGATCAAGTATATATCAGTTTCGAGTTGGCTCGGCTCAAAATCAAATATAATGAGCCGCGAACCAATTTAAAGCTACACTAAGTTTATTTAAGTCGATTTTAAATTGTCCCCAACTCAACTCGCTGGCCCCAATTCGACTCAAAATCAAATCTTCAACAGCCCTAACTACCATTGAATTTCAAATAGATGTGAAGAATTTGAACGTCAGGAACGTTAACATATTTTACATCATGCGCTTACCCTTTCTTTTTTTCTTCCTTTTGCTTTTATACCGTCCTCCCAATAAAGAAGGCTGCACTCATTCATTGTTGCAGGCTAATTTAGTACAAAATTCCGATCAGATCTTTTTTATTAACTTTGATCAAAATGGTCGCCGTCATCAATTTGCTGACTTTAATTAATAAGGGATTATAGGATGAGTATTTGGGGGANGGGGTGTCTCTTACTTCTCTTTTCTTAGCAAAAAGTCGAAGCAGAACCTTACTCGGGATGGGAACCTAAGATTCAAAAACTTGTTTATCATAATAAGTCTCAGAGAGGCGGCTTGAATTCGAAATAGGGGAAAAGGAGCAAGTAGATTTGAAAAGAAACGACCACCTATTTATAAGTAATAAAGTGCACATAAATTCAGAAATATCAATTATTAGGAATTAAATAAATAAATAAGAACACAATCACTGTCGCATTTAATTCTCTAGCTCTTATAGTAGTTTAATTTCTATTAATGTATGAAAAAACTGGGGAACTAAAATATGTATGATCAAAATATGTTGAACTAGATCCAACAGCCCTAGACAGAACATGTGTCGAAGAATCAACCCTAATGAGATCAAAGAGCTCTCAGTCGGCATAAAGCAAATTCTTCGACTGGCCAAGCCGAGAAGTTTAGTTAAATAAGCAAATGAATGACTCGCCATCATATAAGCAAGCAAACCAACACTCCGATAAAAAAAAGATTCGATGAAAGTAACGATAATTTTGATGGTTACTATGAACGACCAACGAGAACATTTTTCGGAAAGGCATTAGGGAATTAGCATCTTTTTTCTCTCAAAAAATTCTTATCTTTTCATATTCTCTCTCCCTCTCTTTTGTCTTTCTTACTTACACTTTATTCCTTAGGTGTAACTCACGAAAAAATATTATGTGTAGACAAGATATATGCACAGAGATGCGTATTTGGTGATATTGTGATAAAATACCACCAAATACCATCAATGACTAAAGATTTTATATGAGTTCTTACAACCTATATGACAAAATATTTTCAATGCCTACAACCACCTAAATAAATTAAATACATATAACAAAATATTACTAGTCTAACAAATGCATTACATGCATACATTAAAATATTTTTGATTCAAAACAAAAGTACAACTGTCTAAATAAACTGCATACATATATAAATGTATAAATTAAGTGCACGTAGCCACATAACTTTAGTTTTAAGTACACCTAACAAAATAAATCATATGTAACTAACCAAAAATAATTATAAATTAAAAATTTTATACAACTAATTACATAATTTATTTATAACTGCCTAATATTTTAGACACTGAAGTACATAGAACTAATGAATTAAATTATATATAAATATGAAGTAATTTTACTTATAAAAATCCAACAAGCTCTCAGAATAAAAATTTAGATCTAGTAAAAGTAGATCTAGCAATAAAATTTAAGATAAAAGATAAGACATAAATAAGCATATGTACTTAAGGCGGTCAAAAAGGCTCGTTGTTCGCGAACAGCTTGTGTTTGAGTCATTAATTTCGTTCGATAAGTTAACGAGCCGAACACGAACTATGATGTGTTCCTTCGTGTTCGGCTCGTTTTGGCTCGAAATACTACTCATCAAGTTTATATATATAGTAAGTAGTGTTTTTAAAAAATCTAATTGCCTACAAGGTTACAAAGATTTATAATCAATTAAAATATTGATTAAGAAAATAGAATAAAAATTATTAAATTAGNTAAAGCTCGAATTTTAAACGAGCCAAACACGAACAGTTCTTTGTTTGCTCGTGTTCAGCTCGTTTTAGCTCAAAATAAAAAAAAAATTATATATAATTATTTATATAATTATATATTACATATATTATTCATATAATAATATATTATATATATATTTATATTTAATTTTAAATCATAACATCTCATGTGGTAATGTAGTTAATCTCTTATTTTGTATATATTTGTTCAGGTTCGAATTCCACTTTTTACATATATTTTTTTCAATTCAATTTTAACGAGTCAATTTCGAGCCGAACAAGAACACACTGTTCATGAGTCAATTTTGAAAACGAGCTGATTTCAAACACGAGCTATTTCGAACGAGCCGAACACGAGCCCAGCCTGAGCTCGCTCAAGCTCGGCTCGTTTACATCCCTATGCCCAACGAGTCTTATGAGCCTGACAAGCTGTTCCAACCTGAGGATAAAAACATCACTAAAATATTTTTTTGAGGTAACCTCAACCGATCTCACTCATTGATGTGTTAGCTATCCTGTATCAGCTGTCGAACTGACATGCCAAGCAGACCAACTGAACTCATATGTAGAGTTCATCTAGCTGGCAGATCGATCAACTTCTTCCGCTAAGTTCACCTCATCGGTGATCATCTGAATTGACAACATACAAAAGTGAAACTTGACATTTAGGATGGACATGTCATATTTTTATTTTTGGTCCGTCTGACATTTATATCACGATTTTTTCGCCAACAATCCACTGAAGAAGCTATGATTCATATATTATGATTTCTCGAGGAAACATCAATAAAGAGGGGAGAAAAAAATCTAGGGGGCTCTCTGGCTTGTCCTTGCTCATTAGCATGCTCTCCCTCTCTCTTTCGCTCTTCAAACATTTACCGAAGAACTCAGAGGAACAATTGGCTCTTAGACCACTTCTCTCAATCGACTCCTGCTCGTTCGATCTCTCTTTGTTTTACCGAAAATGAGCCTATAAATGAATACATTATACATAATTTAAAAATCACCCATAATCATAGATGGTTATCGGAATTTAAAAAAAAATGTATCTTCAAAAATGCCAAATGATCCTCTGATACATTAAATACAAAACATGAAGAACCCAATCATGTATAATTTGGGAATAGCTGATGTATATGATGCCATACCTCTATAATTTAGAAGAGATTTCTGTTGACTCAAATTATGTTAATGGTGAATTTGGAACAATAAGGGAAACAACAAGGGGTTTGAAAACTGGAACTTAAAAGGGTTTGGAAGCAAAAATGAAAGAAGACAAATGATTTGTTATTTTAGGGACAAAATAGGAGAACTCAAAAAGTTTAGGTCAAGTTTGTTTTCTTACATTTATTTATTTTTTTTGAAAATATGTTTAGTTGGTAAAAATTTTATATGTTTTTTTTTTATTTCTTTACTAAAATAAATCAAATTATTTTTAATAATACTCAATATTTTTAAAATTGTAATCTCAACCAAGTATATTTTAATTGAAATAAAAGCAAATTAAAAAATATAAAATAAAAATAAAAGGGACCCATCTTAGTAATTTGAGAGCGAAGTTCGAGTGCTCATTTTGCTTGAAATTCGGGAAGGAAAGGATGTTTTTGTGAATTTGGGGCAAAGGGTTTTGAAAGTTTTTTAATTAACATAAAAAATTCTAATATAAAAAATTCTCAAATTATGATCATTAATACCTAAAAATTATAATTTAATTATAATTATGATATTTTCATATAATTAAAATATGATAAATATGCTAATATTAAACGTATACAGTTAGTAACTAATCTCAAATTATAATTATGCATCTAAGTTTAAGGAGGTGCAATTTCTAAAATTATATGTAATAAAGGCATTCACTTCAAATCTAAGACATTGCTTGGCAACAGGTTGTTAGTAGGACTTACGTATGAATTTAACAAAAATCCAGCCAAACACAAAATGGTTTAGATAAATCCGGAGCTCCCTTAAATCTAGTTTTCTCTCTTTTCCGTNATAATAAAGGCATTCACTTCATATCTAAGACATTGCTTGGCAACAGGTTTTTAGTAGGACTTACCTATGAATTTAACATAAATCCAGCCAAACACAAAATGGTTTAGATAAATCCGGAGCTCCCTTAAATCTAGTTTTCTCTCTTTTCCGTCTATTTTGCGAGGGATTTAGCTTAGGAAGAAGTAATTCAAAAGGATTTATGCCAAATATGACAAACCTATTTAAGTGGACTTAATATTAATTTAACCCATCAGCCGGATTTTCTAAATCCTAATATCAGCCAAACACCATCTCTAATCCCGCCTCTGAATAGCAAACTTAGCTTTTCTTCACCCAAGTTATTTAGGTTATATTATTGGAGTAAAGCTAGAGATTGACGGCCATTAGTGAAAACAGGACCTAAAGCTCTGGGATGAGTAGCGAGACACGCAGCTGATTTGGGCCACTACCTGTTTCATATATTTAAACTCAGCTTTTCTTAGAAGGGAAAATTTCAAGTCAAGAAGAATTAGCCGCACATCAAATCCTCCTTCCCTGGATACTTCTTATGCCGGTGCTGATCCTTGGGCACCACCTACAGAATTTTGATAGAAGTTCTTTGCCTATTTCCATGCAACATTGACACATTGTGAGAGAGTCGATGTGGCTAAACAGGAATCTCAATATAAATTTTGAAAAATATGTTAAAACTAAAGTTTAGGTGCTAGATATGTAACAATATAAGAATTGGGAGTTATTTAAAATTAAATTTAATATTACTCAAATTTTAATTTCGATAAATCTATAGTTTAATTTAATGTTCCAAACGGTATCAAAAGTAATCCATTCTAACTCCAAATTGGCCCAAATCAAACACTAAAAGCAAGGTTCAAAACCAATTTAATTAATTGAGTTAATTAAGAACTAAAAGATCACTCTTAAAAAAATTAAGAACTAAAAGATCTCTATTTAATAAATGCGAATCAATGTAGATCAAGAGATTGGGGAAGTTAGTCACCAAAAAAGCAAAATGCTCCTTCCCTAGAGGTTATNATTAATTAAGAACTAAAGATCACTGTTCAAAAAATTAAGAACTAAACGATCTCTATTTAATAAATGTGAATCAATCTAGATCAAGAGATTGGGGAAGTTAGTCACCAAAAAAGCAAAATGCTCCTTCCCTAGAGGTTATAAATAGACGCCCTCTCATCACTTTTGGGTGGGTGGGGGTGGGGGTCGGAGAAACATTTCTAAAGTCTATTATGTACTAAAAACTCGACAATACCGTTGGACACTATTGGCCACTGTTTGCAATCCTTGCTTGTAGTCGTCGGTACTCCCTGCTTGCTAATGACGTATCCCTAAAATAGTTGTAATGTATAACGCTGTATTAGAGACCCGATGATAACTTTCGACCTTTAGAGCCGCCGACCACTATCGCCACCACTCATCTGTCACTCTCAACCACCATTGGCGGCCCCTGCTCGCTGTTGTCAGTGATCCTTGCTTTCTAACTTCATATCTAAATTACATCCAAAAAGTACAGCGCCATATTGCAGACCAAACAATAACTTCCGGCCTCCGTTGCCATCAACCGTTGTCCGTCGACTATCATCAACCAGCATCAGTTTCCCTTGTTAGCCATCATCGGCGACCCTTACTTGCTAACATTGTATCCCAAATATGACTGTAACATTATATTGAAGACCCTATGATAATTTTTGGCCTTCATAAGCGTCGGCTATTATCTACCATCTCCAGTTGGTTGTTGTCTATAACTATCGACCACCCCATGTTGGTTGTCGTTGGTGACCCCTGCTTGCTAATATCATATCTCAGTTACAGTCGTAATATATAATATCGTATTGAAGACTCAGTGATAACTTCTAGCCTCCGCAGCTATCGAACATTGTTGATCACTACCCGTTGACCTCCGTCAGTGACCCCTACTTGTTAACTTCATATCCCAAATATGACCATAATGTAACACAATATTAAATGTCTGACAATAACTTCCGACCTCCGTAGTCACCAACTTCATCGACCACCATTTGTCATCATCACCTACCAACACCGACCACCAACCATCGAAGACCACTACTTAAGGCTGTCATAGGCAAAATATGATGCTTACACCTAGCATTTTTATCTTTATTTAAGGTGTATACTGATAAATGTAATGCCTAGTATATAATTGTAACCTTGTTTTGAGAGGAATCTAACCAACAACTATGCTTATGTGGTAAACTACTACCACAGCTTCTAACTACATCTTTTATGGCCAAGTGACTCTATTGTAGCCCTCCATTACAATCAATATGACTAGCTTTTATTACATTTTCCAACTTCAACTTTTGTGGGCAGCTGAAGATACTGTAGTCACCAATTATAGTTTATGCGGCAAACTATTGCAAATGTAACAAACTACTGCTGCTACAACTTTCCGCTATAATCTCTGTGAGCAACTTACACTATTGTAATCACCAACTAGGAGTTATTTAGCCAAACTAATGACATTAAAACTTCTAACCACTTCATTTCTGGCCAACTACAGCCCATGTAGTAACAACTACAACCTTTGTAGCCAATTAATATTGTTACAACTTCCAACTACAACATCTGTGACCAACTATTACTATTATAGTCACTGACTACAATCTTTATTATCAACTACAATTTTTTTTGCCTATTGCAACTTTTATAACAGAACTACTATTGTAAATTTGTAATATCAACATTGTTATTCCTTCTCTATTTCATGAGAATAATGGACCTATGTATTTCCAAATTATAGAGGATTACTTTGACTTGGCTAGGCATCATAATTTTTTCTTTTTCCAAGACCTTTTCATGTAAAAATTTCAGTGTCTTCTCCTACTATTTTTCCAATTATCTATGTTTATGTTTGATCTTAGTACAATGATAAGAAGTTAAAATATCACCCTACGTGAATTTTCCAACATGCAATAAAACTAATGAAAAAATCCTACAATCAAAATAGAAGTTTGATGTTGGTTTAAACAAAAGTCAAATCTTATTCAGTCCTAGTTCTAATAAAATTTTGAAACCTTTATTTTGAAGCTAATGATTAAATCATACGTTTGTAATAAAATCATGAACAAGTTTCGAATGTCATCTTAAATGTTTAAATCTAGATCAAGCTTAATATATGGATTTGTTACAAATTTGAATGTTATATTATATTTTAATTTTATTCAAAACTTATTCAAACTTCTATTCAACCATCATTTTTTGTGTATTACCTATNCTCATAATTTTTTCTTTTTCCAAGACTTTTTCATGTAAAAAATTTCAGTGCCTTCTCATACTATTTTTCCAATTATCTATGTTTATGTTTGATCTTAGTACATTGACAAGAAGTTAAAATATCACCCGAAACGAATTTTCCAGCATGCAATAAAACTAATGGAAAAATCCTACGATCAAAATAGAAGTTTGATGTTGGTTTAAACAAAAGTCAAATCTTATTCAGACCTAGTTCTAATAAAATTTTGAAACCTTTATTTTGAAGCTAATGATTAAATCATACGTTTGTAATAAAATCATGAACAAGTTTCGAATGTCATCTTAAATGTTTAAATCAAGATCAAGCTTAATATATGGGTTTGTTACAAATTTGAATGTTATATTATATTTTAATTTTATTCAAAACTCACTCAAACTTCTATTCAACCATCATTTTTTGTGCATTACCTATTTTTGAAGTCACTTGTAATTTTTTTTCTAATCGAATGTTTGAAACTCTTATTTGATCATAGCTTTGAAAATTGATTCAAACTTCAATTCAATTCACATTTTATGTGCATTGCCTTTTTTTTGAAATTATTTGTTGTTAATTTTCTAATCTTATGGTCAAAACTCTAATTTGAACATAACATTCAAAATTGTCTCGTTCCATCTCCTTTTGTGATAAAGGCACGCAGTGCGATTAGAAGGATTGTTCATGTATGGAATTATCCCCCATATTTTATAATCTAGTACTTTTTTACCACAAAAAAATTCTTTAATGCATTTTTAAGCCAACAAAAAATATTAGTGCATATATGTCCAAATGTATTTATTATGAGTAAAGGCAATTAAGAAAAATTCTTAAATTTATTTTGAGAATGGTGCTATTAATTTTATTCAATTATCAGTACATAACGANTATTACCTATTTTTGAAGTCTGTTGTAATTTTTTTTCTAATCGAATGTTTGAAACTCTTATTTGTTCATAGCTTTGAGAATTGATTCAAACTTCAATTCAATTCACATTTTATGTGCATTGCCTTTTTTTGAAATTATTTGTTGTTAGTTTTCTAATCTAATGGTCAAAACTCTAATTTGAACATAACATTCAAAATTGTCTCGTTCCATCTCCTTTTGTGATAAAGGCAAGCAGTGCGATTAGAAGGATTGTTCATGTATGGAATTATCCCCTATATTTTATAATCTAGTATTTTTTTACCATAAAAAATTCTTTAATGCATTTTTAACCCAACAAAAAATATTAGTGCATATATGTCCAAATGTATTTATTATGAATAGAGGAAATTAAGAAAAATTCTTAAATTTATTTTGAGAATGGTGCTATTAATTTTATTCAATTATCAGTACATAATGAGGTCTATCTAAAAATAAATTTGATAATATTGAAATGCATTTTAACTAAAGTCATAAAATTTTGAAATATTTTTTCTCCAACAATACTAACAATAATAGGCTTTTATCCCACTGAGTGTGGTCGGCTACATGAATCTTTTTCTCCATTGTGTTTTATTGAGTGTCACATTTTCATTTAGTTCTAATATAGTAAGAAATTTTATTACAAANTCATATTTTATAATCTAGTACTTTTTTCCCACAAAAAAATTCTTTAATGCATTTTTAACCCAACAAAAAATATTAGTGCATATATGTCCAAATGTATTTATTATGAGTAGAGGCAATTAAGAAAAATTCTTAAATTTATTTTGAGAATGGTGCTATTAGTGTTATTCAATTATCAATACATAATGAGGTCTATCTAAAAATAAATTTGATAATATTGAAATGCATTTTAACTAAAGTCATAAAATTTTGAAATATTTTTTCTCCAACAATATTAACAACAATAGGCTTTTATCCCACTAAGTGTGGTCGACTACATAAATCCTTTTCTCCATTGTGTTTTATCGAGTGTTACATTTTCAATTAGTTCTAATATAGTAAGAAATTTTATTACAAAACATTCTCAAGTTTTTTTAGTTCTACTTCTACCTTAACAAAAGTTACAAAAAAAAAAACATTTACTTTCCTAACTAGCTCATCAGATGGTCAATGTTTAGTTTGACTAAACCATCTAAGAAGATTCTAATCCAATCTACCATTGGAGCTACTCCAACATTTTCACAGATATTTTCATTTCATATTTTATCTTTAGGTGCAAGGCCACTCATTCCCTAGAGCATTCTCATCTTAGGAACAGCAAATTTTATGCTTATGTTGCACCATAATACATTGTAAATCTCAACAGCATTATCTTATAAAATTTTCCCTTAAAGTCAAAGTAGTACATTTTTTTTTCATACAATAGGTCTGATGCATTTCTTCACTTCAACCATCCAACTTGAATTTTATAAATAACATCTCCATTTATGTTACCTTCGCTTTGAACAAGAGATATCTAAAACATTTCACCGCTTTTAAAGACTTGATCATCCATTATTACAACTCCACCACTAATTATAAACTACTGCTAATATTATATTCCATATATTCAGTTTTAGATATACTCAAACGAAAGCCTTTAGCTCTAAAGTTGATCTCCATAATTTAAGTTTCTTTTTCCCCTTAACACACTCTTTAGTCTTCTCCACAAGAATGATATCATCAACGAAAAACATACACCACATCATCCTATAAATGTCCAATGATAAGATTAATGACTGAAGCAAAAAGAAACATGTAATACAATGGAAATAAGAAAATACTTGGTCAATCCTCCCTTTTTTCGAAACATTTATTCCTCCCATAAACAATAAAACTTAATCAAGGGGCTTAACAAGAGGGGATAAACTTCAAATTTCTCTTCAACTCTTTCATAAAAATGCCAGCCCATTAATTTTCATTCTAATCTAAAATGATTAAGTTTNCCCAATCATTAACATCTTATGGCTACCTGATTAGCGAGCAGAGCACAAACACATTTTTTTAGCTCAAAATATAAACGAGCCGAACATGAGATTCGGCTCGTTTACACCCCTAGCTTTGATTAAGGATCACATGAGTTGATAAATTTATTTTGTGTATTTGTTGTTCATCATCTTTAATCCATTAACGTTTATTCTCGCTTTAAATAGTGGGTCATTTTAACCTCCTTTATTCTAAATTCCCGTGTTACAAAATTCATTTGTTTCATCTTGCAGTGCAACATACCGGCACCTAAACTTTATAATTTTTAATAGTTTATTCTACTAATCATAAGGTATCTAATAAATTTTAAGTCCACTCTAGTTGTAAGAATGTCTTGATTAATATTTTAGTAATCTAAGTTTTTTTTTTTTTTTCTAAATGTTCTAAGTTCAATCAGAATTAAATAAATATATTTCAATTTAGTTGGGGAAATTTGCATTCATATGCCCCATAATGATACCAATCGAAGAGAAATGCTAATATTTTTTTTGGGAAAATTTGCCCAAAGATTTGCTTCAAATCAAAATATCCTAATATTTTTTTCCTTTTTTCTACAGAAGAAAGATTGATTTGCCCTTTCCACATGTTCGGTTTTGTCATAAAATGATCGTGACGGTGACGTTGGCAACGCTTTGTTCATCACTAGTTATGAATGTTGTTACTATTCTTTTTTTTGTAAATTTTTATGTTGCTTCAGATTTTGATTCACAGATTATGGCTTGAAGCTTGTGTTCTAAATATTTTTGGAAATTGCGCATTCTTCAGATGTGTTTAAATTTTATTCAAACTATATATTTTTTTTTTATTCAAATATGTTTGGACAATATTTGTTAGGGTTGTTAACTATTTGATTTCCAGTCAAGTTGGTTTGGCTCAAAATCTTCTTAAACAGTTTGGTCTATAATTTTAGCTCGTGGTTCTGCTCATGTATTTCAATGTGAGCCAAAATTCGAGTCAATTTTTGAGTGATTAACGATCTTCAAGCTAAATTCACTAAATTGATATTCCTAACATCATTAGGGTGATTAATGATCTGATTTACAGCCTGATGTCAGTAACTTAATTTATTTTTAGGCAATCATGATGATATTTATGTTTTATGATAGAAAGATTAAACCATTATTTGTTGTATATATTCTTTTTATTGTATATGGATATGATTGAATGAAATTTGTGTTTTTTTATTTTATATATTTGATGATATTAATGACTTTGTATTTATAAAAACTTAATGAAAATAAGTAAATAAATTTTCTTCAAAATAAATTTTGAGTAATAATTTATCTGTTATGATCTTGAAACGAGGTAACCCGCCTCAATATGACATGTTATATCGAATTGGGTTGTGAAAGCATCCATCATAGGTAGGAGCTGACCAGNGCATTTTGAGCTCGAAATACAAACGAGCTGAACACGAGCTGAGCCATTCGTTTACACCCCTACATGTGCTAGCATGCATTTAATGTTATACTAAACATGGATCAAACAATTTAATTAAAAAACTTAAATTAAATGCACAAATCGTAAGAAATTTTAAAATATTAAGGATGAAACTTCAAATAGCGGCTTGCTTAAGGTTGAGGATGTGCTCCAATTTCATATCTGTAGGGAAATTGAGTTGATTGGGTCTAAATAGAACGTTAAAGGGTCTGTTTTGGGCAGTTGTAACCGTTTGAAGTAGTAATTGTGAAACTGTTGAAGAAGAAACAACTGTTCAAAATGTTGTGGTGACTATTACAATCTTTATTTTTAAAAAAATTCAAACCACGACTTTCTAGCAGCCGCCGCAAGTACTCAAATCTGGTGAGAAAAAACAGCGGTAATTATTACAATTTTTTTTTTAAAAAAAAGTCAGTGTATCTTTTTAGTAACCGCCCCATGTAGTCAGCTCTGGTGAGAAAACACAGCATTAAACTGCAGCTTTTTGAGAACACAGACAAAATACAATTTTACAGTGCCGCACCGCCATCGCAATGTTGCCCCAAACCCATTCTATATAACGCATAATAACTTGGTAAGGGAGGCGATGGGATGGTAGCTGCCTAGCATGAGAGGGGAGAAAATGAAAGTTAAATGAGGCTTCTGGTTTAAACAAATATTTTAAAAATTGAAGGCTTCAAAATTGTATATATATATATATATATATATTCAACTATAGCGCACTTTATTATGTATAAGATCAGCAAGTATAGCTATTGATGCGTCATCAACTAATTTTACTAATCCAGCATGAATCTCAAGTCAGTTGGCAAGGATCTCCAAGTATTTTTAAACGAGAAAAATTCTGATTCAAATTAAGGATCATCCACAACTTCAATTTTAGCAAACATATAATCATACTAATTATCTCGATAAAAGAAACTCAATGATACCCAATTAATCCAATATGAGCTGAATCAAGCTCATATCAAGCCGCCAAACAACTTTTGGGGGAATTGAGTGATTAATTGGAAGGTCTAATACACTCCAATTTTGACGTACTTATGATCAAATTGAACGTCTCGATGAAAGAAAACAAACGAGCTCAAGATTCTCTAATTTAGAAGTTAATAAAAGTATCAAATCGTCAAAAAAAAACCCCTATGATCAAGGGGAACCAAACGTGGGGTCATTCGATAAGGGGTTATTGAAGTTATTTGTTAAAAGACAAAAATGACCCTCTTAGTGGCTATAAATAGACTACTCTCTTTACTTAGAGGAGGAAAATAAGAAGCCTAATTTCAATGTTATTATGGACTGAAGCCCCACGATAGCTCTTGGCCTTTATAGCTGTTGATGACCGTCGACCTTCGCCTGTTAGCCACCGCCAACTGCTCGCTGCACTCTTCTATTCGTTGTTGATATAATTTTGGGTAACAAAGTGTATTGTTGAATTATGAAGTATCCTATTGAGTAACAAAATAATCTGTTGTGTAACAAAATATTCTATTAAGTAACAAAGGGATCTATTGAGCAAAAAAGAATTGTCTTGAGTAACGAAGTATCTCAACACGATGTATTAAAAATCTGACAATAACTCTCTTTGACAACTTTTCTCGTGCATTGTATTCAGAGTAAAATAAATCTTGTTTTATGTTGTGTATAGACATAGTATATTTGATGTAACAATGTAATCATTTTCTAGTTAAGGGGTAAGTGCCTATATTTGTACTTGCAAAGTTATAGCAAATCATTTTAACTGAGTCTGCCCAGTCTTTTTTCTTTTACTAGACTTTTCACATAAAAAATTCTGGTGTTTTTTCTTGTTACTTTCTCATTATCAGTGTGTGTGTGTGCGCGTGTGTGCATATTGGTTTTCTACACAACACTGAGATGTTAAATTATTATTCTACAGCTGTAAATTTTGACGGGCAACAACTATAATCATTTGATATTCAAGTTTATAAGATTTAGTAGTAGAATCATTGTGCAACTTTTGGTACACTAAAACTTGAATGACATTGACTTGATGCATTCATGAATGCTTTAGTAGAATTTAGAGATTTTTTGGAGTATTTACCCATAGAATAACAGCAAAAAGATTTTTATTTTTATTTTTTTGTCGTGCAATTAACCATAAATGATATGTTTTTAAATATATTGTTCGTAATCGACATAAGAGAGAGTTTACGACATTGTGGTTAAATAATATGTATATTTTTAGAGAAGATTAAGAAAATAAGGAATCGACGTTCCACTCAACTTAGGGTCTGTTTGGCGCAGCGTTTTCATTGCTGCGCGGCGTTGGAACGCGAAATTCGCTCGTTTGCGGCAGTTATGTGTTTTTTTTATGTTTTTTTGAAAACATAGAATAACTCGTTTGGGGCAGTTATACGTTGGAACGCGAACGCGAAATTTTTTTGCCGTGCAATTTACATACCTAACGCCTAAACCCACATTCATTTAGGTGTTTTTTTGATGCAGTTATGAGTATTTATGGTGGAATGTTGACATACATATTGGATTCAGATTTTTGGAAGGTTTACATACACACCACTTTACAATATTTTTGTTGTAGATTTTTATAAGGTTTTACATACATACCACAACTTGTTGAAATTCTTCATTTTAGCCCGAAGAGATTCTTCACGTTTTAGATATGTCAGTACAAATGAACTGAGTGATAGAGAACCCTGTTTTTTGTAAGCATATTTTGAAAGTTGGGTGGAATGTGAAGCGCATGTGTTTCCCTATAACCAGTTTTGTTTTCTTTAAGTAGCTCTGCTTCCTTTTTTTTTTTCTTTAAAAGCAACTCTTTTTCCTATAACCAGTTTTTTTTTCTTGAAGTTAATTATGATTGCTCGAGCTTTTGGATTAATTTTGGATCTTTTGATGTATACATTTTTTTTTCTTTCTATATTTACATATCTAACACCTGAACTTTCATATGAACATACATATCACTTTGCACAACTCATAGAGCTGAAAAGAGGAGATCATGCTCTCCAATGTTGTTTGGTAGCAAGAATGAAGCAATATTTATAAATTTCTTTTGAAGCAGCTCGAAATAATTCAGAAAATTGGGACATCATGTCTTTGATCTATTTTGTCAAAGCTACATGGAATACAACATTTTATTTTTTTCGCGAGGAAAGGAATGTATTGTACATGTATGAAAATGACCACACATTTTTCTTGGTCTACTTTCATCTCATAGCAATGACAATGAAACATTGTAGATTTGAAGCGATGTATTTTTTTATTACAATAATGAATATATTTGATTCATTTCCCGTGGATGTAGGTCAGCATGACCGAACCACGTTAAATCCTTAGTTCTTATGTGGTTATTCAATTTGTTTCTTTTAGGCTCCGTAATTTGAAATTCATACTTGCATTGATTGTATATCTCAAGTTCCTAAACTTTGTAAATGTTCTCATTCCACGTATATCTCTATCGTACCTTGCCATTTTGAATGAAAGTGTATTTATAATACAGGTGCTATTAAATCAACTTATTTTAAAATATCCTTATGCATGAATAATTCCATAACACTCCAATGAAAAAGGGTGCTTGCTTTGTAATTATCAATGTTTGTAGTGTTATATTTGTAACTTGCCTGAGTTGTACTCAATTATTTTTGTTATATGGGAGCTGAAACAAGAGCATCATAGTTCCTATAAAATCTTAAATACTTGTTGTTTAAATTATTAAACTTTTAAAAAAAATCTTCTTTTAGAAATGAGAGTATATGAACTTTCAGTTATGTTTAAAAATGAATTTTCGCTTCAGAAGTTTCAAAAATATAGTTGTTATAGTTCTTTTAAACAGTTTTAATAAACATGGGCAACATAGTCATTTCTCCAAAAATAACTGTCTCACAGCTGTTTTCACACAGCTACACCAAACAAACAGTCAGTTTCCCCGCAGCTGCTTTCCCGCAGCAGCTTTCTGGGGGCAGCGCAGCTGCAGCTAAAAAGCTGAAAAGCTGCAGCTGTGCCAAACAGAGTCTTAAACTGCCACTTCAAGCTAAACAATGTTATGTCAAACAAAATAAGATGAAAAAAGAAATATTCATGTTTGCTAATGATACTCTCTATTAGGCATTTTTTTAGCTCAATTTTGACCACCCTTTTATTTTCATAGTTGTCGTTTGGAGGGAAAAGTTCTCCGTTGGTATCCTCCTTTCGGAGGGAAAACTCATCTGTCAGTATCCTTCATTTGGAGGGAAAAGTCTTCCACCAGAGTCCTCTGTTGGAGTGAAACATCGGCAGAGGTTAGCCAATTTGACGAAGTTCTTTGTTTGTTTAACTGTCCTAGGGAGAAGTTCTAGAATTGCTTGCTCTAAAGGAGAATCGTAGAGTCATTCGCTCTAGAGTGGAGTCCTGTAGCTGTTTGCCCTGAAGTGGAGCACTTCTTGTAGAGCTTTTTGCTACCAAATGTTAGATTTTCTTGCACCCCTAGAGGTGTTTGTCGCTGTCATATGTTAGATTTTTTTTGCAACACTGGCGGAACTTTTCATTGTCGCGTGTTAGATTTTCTTACCCCTCCACCGGGTGTTAAATTTTTTTGCAACCCTCGCGGAGCTTGTTGCTGCTTGGTTTTAAATTTTTTTTTCAACCTTCATAGAGCTTGTCATCGTCGGGTGTTAGATTTTTTTTGCACCCTTCGAGGAACTTATCGCTATCGGGCATTAGATTTGTTGTCGGGTATTAGATTTTTTTTTTTTTTTGCACCCCTCGCGGAGCTTGTATTTGTTGATTATTAGATTTTTTCTGAATCTCATGGCGTTTGTCGTTGTCATGTGTTAGATTTTTTTTTTTTTTGCACCTCTCTTGAAGTTTTTAATTGTCAGGTGTTAGATTTGTTTTTGCACCCCTCACAAAGTTTGTCATCTTTTGGTGTTTGAATTTTTTTTTTTTTTTTTTTTTTTNTTTTTTTTTTTTTTTTTTTTTTTTGCATCTCTCGCGAAGTTTGTCATTGTCAGGTATTATAATATATTTCTTACATCCCTCACGGAACTTGTCGCTATCAGATATTATAACTTTTTTTTTGCACTCCTCGACAAGCTCGTCACTTCTGACGACCGAATAACTTTTTTTTTTCTGAATCTCATGAAGTTTTTAACTAAAACCTTTGATGTAAGGAATAAAGTCATACATAAGATAGCTTGCGCAAAAGCAAATAAAACAAAATTTTAGGTGTTGCATACAGAATTTGTTGGTGTCATGTAAGTAAGGCTGTCAAAAAAGCTCGTTGTTCATGAACAGTTCGTGTTCGGTTCGTCAATGAATTCGTGTTCGATTCGTTCGATAAGTAAATGAGACGAACGTGAACAAACTCTTTTCGTTCAGTTAGTTAAACGAACCAAACACGAACAGTGATGCGTTCGTTCGTATTTAAATCGTTATTGTTCGAAATATAAAATAATTTAAAATAATATATATAAATAAATTTATGATATTTAAAAAAATTAAATTTTATAAATTATAATATATATAATAAATTAATAATAGTAATATACTAATATACTATATTAGCAATATATTAAAATAGATATTATATATTTATATAATATAAGTTATATAATTAATATAATATATTATTTATATATATTAATATTAGGGATGTCAAGCTGGCTCGTCGTTCGTGAACAGCTCGTGTTCGAATCGTTCGTTAAGAAACGAACACGAACAGTGACTTCACGAACAATTTCAAA
>JXCR01016501.1:95819-106710 GCA_002079205.1 Phalaenopsis hybrid cultivar
CGCCCTCGCCCTCGTCCTCGCCGTTTCAAGGAGAATCGATCCTCCTCTCCTCTGCTATTCCAGTTGCTATGCTCGCCCCCTTTCGTTTATCCTTCCCGCGTCCTTCGTTGCTGGCTTCCGAGCTCTTCTTCTTTGTTTTCGTCTTTTTCTCTTGGCAACGGAGGGCAGAGTAGGATGAGCTCAGGAATACAGATGTTCCTTGGATTTTTCTGATTTCCAGATCTGCGGAGGCTTTTAGGGCGTTTAATCGGTACGATCGTCTCTTTTTTTCTTGGGATTCAGAAATTTGTGATTTATGCTTCATGTGAGTCATCTGAAAGTTGATCGATGGTCGTTTAACTTGTGTGTTTTCACTCTGCAAAGAGGATAAAATAATATTTTGTGCAGTTGTCTTTTATGTTTGTTGATGGGAAAACTGCGTTTTTAACGGTGATTTCGGTTTTTTTTTACCATGATTGCCTTTAATAAATCTTGTTTATGAAGCTTGGAAGCCTGATTTTAGCTTTGAATCAGGTTTTCTGATGGGTATGTAGCAGGACGGCCTGGATTAATCGTATGGTTCTAATTCCCATAAGAGCAGTATACCTTAAAGACTTGTAGGTCACAATTATGTGGTCGTTGTTGGATTATACTCATTCTATATCACAATTTATTGCAGAAGTGTTAAAACTTTTTTTGTATTATATACTTTTGCGTTCATTTTATTTATGTTGAAAACAACTTAATCAAATATGGGCAGAATGATCATTTATCTAATAACAGCTACCAGTAAACTGTTCTAAATAAGCTGCCCCAAACAACAAGTCAGCTTATTCTGGTAATCTGCAGATTATCAAATTATTAGAATAATCTGCTTATCAGCATATTATAAATAATCAACAGCTGCCCCAAACAGACCCTAAATCTTTCCTGATTCTAGGTGGTGCCAAAAGTGCCAAAAAATCATATATATATATATATATATATATATATATATATATATATATATATATATATATNTTAATATAATAATTTTGAATTATTTATATTTCGAACAATCACAATTCGAACACGAAAGAACGCATTAGTGTTTGTGTTTGCTTCGTTTAACTAACCGAACAAAAAAAAATTGTTCATGTTCGTTTCGTTTACTTATCGAACGAATCGAACATGAACTCATTGACGAACCGAACACGAACTGTTCACGAACAACGAGCTTTTTTGACAGCCCTACCTCTATGATAACACATCTAACATCTAAATTTAATCTATTATATAAATTTTAGATGGTATATACATAATTTAAAATTTTATACTTTACATAATTTTTTTAATGGTATTTATGTAAATCCCCTTAATTGTTATATATTTATATATTTATAATACTCAAACTTGTCATATCACATCAAAAAATTTAATCCATATTTCATCTATCAATAAAGTGTTATTAATATGAAAAATTATAATTTTTATGTTAAATATGTAAAAAATATATTACAATTGTATGATATGAATGTAAATCTTTCTTAAGAAAAGTACTCTAATTGTCCTATTGATTGAAAATTAGATTTAATACCCAAAGAAATAATTATAATAATTTTGATGCGTGCTAGAAAATTTACGGCGATAGAGTATTGGATTATCGTCTTAGCGTTGCGCGAGGATTCAACACACACTCAGATGAAAAAGAATCAAGTTGTGCTAACACCAGAAGTTTTTACGTGGAAAACCCATAAAGGGAAAAACCACGAGGTCTGCCCAGTTGTAAAAATTTACTAAAAGTTGATGATTAAAAGTGTCCCTTGTCTCACAGGCGGGAAAGAGTTAATAGCTTTTCAAGTTACAACGTCGACTGATGATGTTTAGCCAGCGGTGGTTGCCAGAGGGTGGGGATCAACAATGGTAGTCGAACACAATCTATGACGGTCGGCGGTGGTTGACGAAGGTCAGCGGTGGCTGACGACAGTTGATGACGGTCGGGGAAGGTCGACGGAGATTAACGACGATCAACGGTGGTCGACAGAGGTCGGAGTTGGTTGACGGTCAGTGGTGGTCGACGGTGATCCTCGACGGTGGCGATGATGATCTTGGACTTGAGCTTCTTCTCAAAGCCTCAAGTTATCTCTTAAGCCCCCTCTCTTTCATGTGAGGGGTGAGACTCTATTTATAATATTTTGAGTGCAACTAATGCAAGAATATGAACCATTTGGATCGGACGGTCCGGAGAGCTTCCCTTGATCCGATAACGTTTGATAAACATTTGAGTGCCTTAACGATGTCGGAATTGAGTAATCTTGGGCTCATTGGATTGGTCTTTTCGAGATGCTCGAATCGACTATAAACTCGCTAGATTCGACATCCGTTTGACTTTTCAAATGCCTCTGGAATTCTTGTAATAATAGTTTAATGACTTGATCTGAGTCTGATTTCACTCGGATTGTACTAACTTTTATATCATTAGGTCCGTCTCATCGAGCCGATCAGTTTGACTATAATTTTGCTGAAATCAAAGCTCCGAATGACTCTTAATCGAAATTTGAATGTCTCTTATTCAAAAATTGCACTGATTCATGCTGGTTAATGAAAATTTGTTTGCATGGAAAAAAATTCCTTTTATCTAAAATGATAAATAATACAATTGCCAGAAAAACATAAATATAAACGATCAATCCTTTTTGCACGTAGCTGTTGGTGAGAATGATAATAATTTAATACTATGCTATATTATTTATTTATATATTTATTTATTAGACTCCTTAAGATGCAAGAAAAGTTTTTGAAGGTCAATAAAATTGTGCTCAAATATATAATACTCGAATACTTATCTTATTCCTAAATTTTCAAAATATTAAACTCAAGTAGCCATCTTATTCCAAATTTTCATTAAATTATGTTGAAGGTTTCTTGCATCTCACTACTAGGCACTGTTTCTGGCAGCTTATTTGGTGTGGTGTGTTTTAAAAATATACCCAAGTCTGTTTAGGTAAACTGTATTTTGACTGTTTTTTGAAAAAACTGCATTTTCAAACTGTTGAAATCAATATTTTCACGCTGTTTCTAATTAGGTGTGATGACAGATTTCTAGTTACGATTTAATTTTTTTTAAAAATAAAATTATAATAATAACCACAATTTTTAAAGATTAATTAAATTAACAACTTATTAATAAGCTACCATTTCACCTAACAGATAATATTTTTTGGTCGGTTAGTTTCGAATACATAAGAAACCAAATTATGACCTATATAAAAATATACTTTAGGCTACCCTTTCAGTATAAAGAATTGAACCAATCAGACAGCTACAAAGGAAAACGGTCGGGACCGGCACAGCACAGTCAATTCTGCGCGTGTAATGTAGACTTTGACCGTTAAAATTCAAAATTATTGATCNATGATATCATTATCTAAACAATATTCCTATTTTGTCACGAATTATTGTTGCTTTAAAAACTTGAATGATTTAAGCACTGTCATAAGGCAATGACATGAACAAAATATCATGTAAATTGTAAGATATCGACATGTTGAGTATTATTTTTATAGATTTATAGTACATCTAAACACTCGAAAGAATAACTCACAAATCAGATTAAAGTGAACTTGTTCGACATATTAGAGGTGCACCGGCCAGCCGAGCCTGAGTGACTCATTTGTCGCTCAAATTGAATTGGCTGGAGGTGAGCTCAAAAGATGAAATCAAGAGATGAGATCATGAAGAATTGACCAGATTGAAAATGAACTAATCGGATTGGCCAAACTCTAACGTCAGAGTCCAAGAATTAGTTGAAACTTTCCCGGGGGGAACAAGTGGTCTCTTCCCAACAAGTCAACCGGAGAAATAAGTTCTAAAGCAAGTAATATCCCTTATAACTTTACAGTGAGTAACTGATGATTTTAATTTTGTAAATCCAAGTAACTTAATATTTAACTTGGCTTCATACCTTAAACCCCAATTCAAGCATATAAGTAGTGGATTGCAGGAAGAACAAGTGTTGACACAATGCTGCGCATTGTAGTTTAAATTATTGTGCTTGAGTTTTTTAAGAAGAAATTTTAGGATTTCTCTTTCTATATTAACCATTTCTCTGTCCTCTTTTTTCTTTGCGTTGCATTCACATTAATTCACGATTTTAAATATTTATACGCACACTTATACATAAAAGTTAATAAATGTGAAATATATATAATTTAATCTTTTTCTTTTTTTACAATATTGAACAAAAAATGTATAATCATAGCATATCGACAATTCTCTGATAAGATTTGTAAGAGATTTAAAAAAAAATTTACAAAAAATTTTCTTTCTAATTATTATAATAAAAATAAAAATTCACCCTCGCTCACTTTCGTGCTTTCGTAAGAACTAACATCTCCCAACTCTGAGAGTAGCTCCAACTCCATCTCAATATGACAAGCCTTACCCTCTTAAGAAAAAAATATTGTTAGGATTCATTGCTCTTGGCATCCCTCATAACATCACACTCAATGATTGATGAAAGAGGATGCTATGAAGTTGAAAGTTGAAGTGAGTTTTTTTTTTTTTTCTTGGTGTATGAAAGTAGGGATGTAAAAAAAGCAATTGAGGTGGTTTGAGCGAAGGGAAGTTTGGGAAAACTTCTTGTCAATATTGTTCTTGAGGCATAAATGAGTGACAGTGTTTCAGAGCTTCGGTAGATAATGCGAAGCTCAACAGTTGATTTATGAAACTTATATTGACAGTAATTGCTAAACTTTGATGACTTTAGCATATAAAGACATTGTTGAAATATGTTCATAATAAGGAAGTCTCAAATTTATATAAAAGAGAAAGCATAGCATATAAAATTGTGCTTCTAATTATGGAGTAATGGCCGTGTCCCTCGACACTACCTAGATCATAGGAAAAGAATGATAAGAATAAATTCATATAATATTTTTATTATATATATCTACAAAATTAACATTTTTCATAAAAGAAAATGTTTTAAGAAGTCCATAGCTTGTTTATGCAACTTACACATAACCATCTAATTAAAGAAACTTATGAAATCAAGGTCTCTTAATTTAATTAAAATATACTTGAGGAGTTACGCTAGCTCCATCTTAAATAAGCATATGGCACTGTCCATCTAATTAAATAGAAAAAATTGAGTCATAAATGCTTCATTTAAACTAAGTGTATGAAGTCACACTTGCTTCCTTTAAATAAAATAAATTAATAAATCATAATTGTTCCATCAAAGACAAGCTCATTGAGTCACAATTTCCCAATAAACATATGGAGTACACACACACATTCACACACAATTACACACACTCATGCGCACATATACATGTAAGCAAACATTAACTATTCATAGCAAATATAATTGTAAGAAGATTAATAGTTAATGTTTATTTAATAGTGAATGAAATCAACCAAAATGACTTTTATTGCTACATATTATCATTTTAAACAATCTCCTTATATATATAATATATAATGTTTGCATTTGTGTAATTTAATACTTATACACTCTATTCCTTCATAAATATACAAAATAGATAAAGCATGTGATCATGTGTTGAAGATAATGAAGAAAATTAAGCATAATGTCTAACATAGTCTACAATAGAAAAATATCCTTATTTTGATTTACTAGCTTCAATTTGACTGTTAGTAGAACTGATAATTAGATACACTTCAAAATAATAGATAAATCGTTGTGAGAGAAAAGAAGGATAAAATAGAACAATAAAGAGAAACTGAAGCTATATAACCTTCCAATGACATAAATAACATAGGTTAGACAAGGATATCATCAATTAGTAAATATGTTATATGTTGACATCTAGTAGTGCCGGTACACCTTCGATAATACCAAACAATACTTATGAAATAAAGAAGCTATAGACACTTAGAGCTAAGATTTAGGAAAAAATTAGATTACGATGTTCACATACCTTTTTATTGGTTGCTTTGGACCAAAGATTAATAAACTAATCTTGGCAATAAACACTCACAATATTCAGTTGGATCCATTTTTTTTCGAAGACAAGTGCCTCTTCACACTTAATTAATTACATTTATATTATCATGTACTCAATGGCACATTTATATGACCGTGAATTCACGAGTAAATTCATTTATTGTGAGATTGCATGTTGGCTTGCCAAAAATAGTTTTGGGTTGAAGCTGTTAACACTATAGTTTATCTGATAAATTATAGTCCATCAGTACATTTGAAGGAAGGCTTACCTGAAAAAGCCTAGAGGGACAAAAATGTATGTCTATCTCATTTAAGAGTATTTGGGTGTTCTGCATATTTGCATGTAGATACATTGTATAATTTAAAGTACACCTTCATTGGATATGACTCATTTGAATTTAGGTATAATTTCTTGGATTATCATAATTAAAAATTCTTTAGAAGCAGGAATTTTTCTTTCAACGAAATGGAGATGTACAAATATATTGTCAGAACTTAGGATATTTTGTTAATTACTTCTGAAGAATCCAGATATGTGGAGTTGGACGATTAGAAAGAAGAAGAAAGAAGTTTTGCTCAATCAGAAGAAGCACTGTAAGTTCTTCAATCAATTGCTACAGAATTCAGAAGATCCAGCAAAGTGAAACAAGTTATTCTCCTTTCTTTGTACTATTTGTTGATAATTGATAAAGGTGAACGAGTGTGCTTTAAGGAGGTCACTCTAGTTAAAGTTTCAAGGGTGTGGAAGCTTGTCATGATGAAGAAATGAAATCTTTGGAGTCAAACCAGGCTTGGGATTTGACAGTACTGTTAAATAACAAAAGAGCACTGCACAACAAGTGGGTCTACAGGCTAAAAGAGAAGCAGATGGTAGTGAGCGCAACAAGGCAGGACTTGTTGTGAAGGTTTTCCCGCAGAGAGTAGGAGTGGATTATTCCGAAAAATTCTTCTCAGTGGTGAAGATGAATACTTTTAGGGTTGTGTTGATTCTGGTAACAATGAAATATCTAAACTTAGAGCAGATGAATATAAAAATAGCTATTTTTAAATGGAGATATGTAGGAGGAACTGTACATGGTGCAACCACAAGGTTATATGTTCCAAACAAAGAAGGTTTGGTCTGCAAATTAAAAAATGAGTCTCTATGACTTGAAGCAGGCCCCGAGACAGTGGTACAGGAGGTTTGACAGACTCATGTCAAACAATGGGTACATGAAGTACCGGCAGGCCACTGATGCTACATTAAACACTATAGTAACAATTATATTTTGTATCTTTTTTATGTGATTAACCTGCTAATTACAGGGGCAAATATGGAGAAAACCAGAGACTTGAAGAAACAATAATCAACTGTGTTCAAGATGAAGGATTTAGGTCCAATCAAGAATACCCTTGAGATGAGAATCAAGAGGGAAAGGACTGCAGAAAAACTGAAGTTGTCTTCGGCAGAGTATGTTGAGAAGTTCTTACAGAAGCTTAACATAAGTGAGGCTAAATCAGTTAGCACTCCCTTAGGTAGTCACTTCAAACTATCTAAGGAGCTATCACCTGACTCTAAAGTAGACCAAGCACAGATGTAGATAACTTCGTATGCTTTAACCGTTGAAATTTTTATGTTTGTGATAGCTTGTATTATGCTAGATATTATATATGTTGTGGGAGTGATGAGCAGCTACATGGGCAATCCAGCCAGACATCATTTGGGGCTTGTAAAGTGAATTCTTAAGTATTTGAGGGGATCAATCAATAAGACACTTTGTTATGGAAGTGTAGGGATCAATCTATAGGGTTTTGTAGAATCAGATTGGTAGGAGATGTGGACAGTATGAAAAGTACAACGGGATATATTTTCATTTTGGGAAAAACAGCTGTCAGTTGGATTTCTAGGTCGCAGAAGATTGTTTCACTTTCAACTACAGAGGTTGCATATGTTGTTATCACTGCTGCAAGAAAGGTGATTATTTGGCTACATAGTTTCATGATTTAATTGGGCAAAGAGCAAGGAATTAGAAAATTCCGCTGTGACAGTATAAGTGTGATTCATGTTGCTAAGAACACTACTTTTCATGCTAGGACGAAACATATCCAGCTTTGATATCATTTTATTTGATCTCTTTTAAAAGATGGGTATTTATTTTTGGAAAAGATGCATACAACTGAGAATCCTGCGGATATGTTAATGAAGGTGGTGACTATCAAGAAACTAGAACTATGCTTGGCTTTAGTTGGGCTTCGTTAAAGTTGAGACCAGCGATGAGCCATACCATGGTATGTGAATTGAAGACAATTCATATTTAGGTGTTGGTAAAGAGGATTGGTGTACGGTGTAACTGTCTCCAAGGGGGAGATATTGTTGGGTTGTGTGAAGCTGATGCAATAAATAGATCACCCAACACATATACACCATGTTATGGGCACATATGCGCCCATACTTGGGCGTGTTCTAGAGGTGTCGATGCCTATTCGTCGTCCATGGGTGCATGTTGACCGCATATTAGTGCAATCGAATTTTGTTGGCACCTAAACGCCAACTTTTGGCCGCCTAAGTGCCAACTTTTGGCCTCCTACACGCCTACTATTGGTTGTTTTTTGCGCCAAATATAGGTGTAATTTCCCGAGAGCATGGCGCTGCGGCAAGTTTGAATTGTATATTTAGAATGTATCTCATATATTATGTTTAACTGATAATTTTAAAATTATTGACAGACTAGATAGAGAATTAATATGCAGGTAAAAAATGAAAAAAAAAAAAAACTTTATACAGCTAATATAGAAGTTATCACTTGACATCTAGTACATAATCTATTGATATTTACTCAAATCATTCTCTAAAGTTGTAAGTGTTAAATTCATTATAAATTATTAATTATTAATCCATTAGAACTATTGCCAGCTAATCCATTGGTAAATACCAATAGATTTTTAGTGGCATGCTTATTTGATAAGTGCTAGTGATCTGATCCATCAAAAAGCCGTGTCTAGTATATTTAGGTTCAACGTCAAGACCTTTTTATACATAATGTTTTGGGAGCCACTTGTCTTTAAAAATTTAATACAAAACACATTTTTGCTGGACAACGTTTATTTGAGACAAAACTTTTCTTAAAGGTGTATATTCTATATCCTGATACAAGTTATTTAAAGGGTTGTCCTAAAAACTTGTTCCTCGTGCGCCTTAAATATGCATTTTAAGTTTTAAGCTGAGGCTTCATTTGAGAAGATGCAAAACCTTTGTTGCGTTCTAGTGAATGACATCGCTTGCGAAAGTTTTTCATTTGGTGAAGCAGAGCCTACAAGAACGATAATTTTTCGCCATTTTGGGCAACGAAAGATCTTCTCTGTTCCGCCAAGAACTTCACTGAATGACGAAATTGTTCGAACAAAACCTTCGCATGCTTAGTGGTCATTAATATGTCATAAGCATGTTTAGTGGCACCCGTCACATTAAGATTTCAAATCTACTCGTGAGCTGATTCACTCATTGCTAAATAGATGATATGATTCAATTTCACATAGCTCAACTATTCAAATAAAACCAAAAATATAACTTAAAAATTAGAGATGTCATCCATCTGTCAATGTGTGTATTGAGGTTTAAAAATTTAAGCCAGAATTCAAAGCCTTTCAAAAGGCAGCTGAATAATTACTAAAAATTGATTGAAAGTAAAACTAAAAATTTATAAGTGAATTGGGGTGCTCAAATTGTCGTTTGTATGGGTGCAAAAAAAGTCAAGTTTGAGCAAACCCAAACTCAGGTCGTGTTTAGCTCATTAGAAAATACTTTTATTCGTCTTCGACTAGTTTATACATCGAGTAAAATCAAATACAAATTACTTAACGAGTCGAATATGAATTGCTGGGCCATTTGAATGATTCTAGTCCCATGAAAGGGAGATGGGGGCTCACCATGAATGATGGAACAGAGGGAGAGTGGCCATGAATCCACTACAATGAATTGCGCACTGCACGCCATGTCGCAATAGTCTCATTAAAGCAGCTGCAATGAAGAATGGAACCTTTTAGCGAGATTCGTGGGAGAAAGGAGTTGTACTCGTCCACATGGAGCCACCAATCCATCATAAGACTAAACAGTCCTGCATTGGCCCATTGCGAGATTCGGGGAAATAGGACCATTTTTTTCTACAGCACCTACCAATCCATCATAATGCTGCCGCCTGACTTCGCCACAGTGGACTCCACTTTTTTATTTTTATTTTTTTGTGGCGAAATTTTAAGAAAATATGTTTTTTTATAAATTTATTATGGAAAATAAATTCTTACAAATAAAATATTTTAAATAGACAAAATCACCACGATTTTACCCTATCAACATGTAAAAATGCTCATTGACATGATAATTTTTCTTAGTTGATCGTGTGTGAGGTTCGAGTCCAAGGATGATTTTTTTTCGAAGGCAGGGTGTTTGTTTGATTATTCTTTTAAATTATTTAATTTTACAAATAAATTAAATTATATAAAATTCAATAAGTCTTAAAATTTCAGTTTTTTTAAAAAAATCAATAAAAATAACATTATGCCTGAAAGAAAAATCACAAAGATGCTCGAACCCACCCACATCCACAAAGTTAAGAGCCTTGCACTCTACCAACTAAGTTAAATTTACTTGATATTTTGGTTTAATAATTTAATATTAATAATATATAGTTAACCTCAATTAATGTTTCATATAACAAGATTGCCGCCTAAACAGGCGATTTTGGTTGCTGATGTAACATAGAGAAAATCAGCACGACAACAGACGATTTTGCATGATGCAGAAAATTCATTTGCTGACGTGGCAATTTTTGTCTATTTATAATAGTTTATTTTTTAGTGCTCATTTAAAATAATAAATTTATAAAAAAGCTACTTTTAAAATTTTGCCTATTGCGTTTAGTTATATTTATTTGAAATTGTTTGTTTTATGTATACTGTGTTTAAAGTTGGTATATATATATATAT